>JAGFNQ010005406.1:107886-198037 GCA_024364735.1 Boesenbergia rotunda | reverse complement strand
TCATGTTCGAGGATACTAGTGACATATTGCAGCTTATGAATTTGATTGATTCAATTCAAATGCTTGGATTAGATTACCATTTCGAGAAAGAATAGATAAAGCACTAGATGATCTATTGAATTAGTTGACGATAAGAGCTATGGCCTTTATGAAACTTCTCTAAGGTTTCGATTGCTTAGGCAACATGGATATCATGTATCTGCAGGTAAGGCTAAAAATGGGTTAAAATTATTATGCTATATGTACTTATGTTGTTTTTTTGTAAAATGAGAAAAAAATTGGGCATGTCATGATAAACAATATCTTAGAAATTTATTAGGTTTTAATTATTGTAATATGTTTAATTTTGGTATAAAATTCTAATATGTTTGATAGAAAATTTTACATATTTTTTATAAAATTAGTTGAATATTTTGCTATAGTATACTAATAACTAATGATTTTTATGAACCTATTACTATTGATTTCTTACCCATTCTTGTAGATATTTTTAACAAGTTCAAAGATGACAATGGAAGCTTTATATTTTCCTTGAATGAAGATGCCAAGGGATTATTAAGCTTATATAATGTGTCTTATCTTGGAGTACATGGAGAGACTATACTTGATGAAGCCAAGTCTTTTACAAAACCTCAGCTTGTATCCTTATTGAGTGAACTTGAACAATCTTTAGCCGCGCAGGTCTCTCTTTTCCTTGAGTTACCACTATGTCGAAGAATCAAAATTCTCTTGGCAAGGAAATATATATTTATTTATCAGAAGATGCGATGCGAGACACATCATACTAGAACTTGCAAAGTTGAATTTAAATTTACTACAATCTCTTCATAAAGAAGAACTGAAGAAAATTTCAATGTAAGTAAATTTAAATACTTATAAATATTTTCCCAACGTTTGTGAATACACACCAACGTTATAAATCTTTACATTTGCTCAAATATCTATTTGTAAATATAGTTAGACTTTTGGAAGGAATTTAAAAATGGGCATTTTGTAGTTAATAGAATTTTTTAGTGCTTATAATTTATAGGAATTTTAATTTTCATACATTAGGTTAATTGGCGTTGCATTTATTTTCCTAATTATAAGTTTTTTTTGCTTTTTAATTATATTTGTGACTAAAACTAATTGTTTTACCTGTTTGTGTATACTTTTTTTTTTTCTCATTATGGCATATTTCAAGATGGTGGAATGATTAGCACTTGCTAAATCTCTAAGTTTTACTCCGTGATCGAGTTGTGGAATGTTATTATTGGATTCTTGGTGTATATTTTGAGCCTCAATATTCTCGTGCAAGAGTGATTTGCTCCAAACTGTGTTCTCTTCTATCATTACGGATGATATCTATGATAACTATGGCACATTAGAAGAGTGTACAGTATTAACTGAGGCAATCAAAAGGTTAGTTTCTTATATATCAAAATTCTAATAGTTTTCTTGGTCTCCTTTTATAATATTGTTGTATTGTCTATACACCATGAAGGACTAAATTAAAATGTTGTAAAGTGAATCCTACTTAAAATGTAAAAAATAGTGTAAAATGATAAGTTAGCGTATTGATTCTTTTTGTGAATACCATGATCACGTGTTTGCTTGTATTTTCTTACATTTAGGTGGAATCATCAAGCTGTTGATTGTTTACCAGAATACTTGAAAGATTATTATCTCAAACTATTAAAGACTTGTAAAGAATTCGAACAAGAGTTGGAACTCAATGAGAAGTACCGTGTGCTATATCTTCAAGATGAAGTATGTTGAAAGGAAAGTGATAATCTCTCATGTAATCTTTAAACTTATATTCTAATTAGTTTGTTTCCCATGTTTTACATAGATGAAGGGCCAAGTGATATCTTATCTTGAAGAAGCTAAGTGGGGTATCGAGCGACATGTGCCATCACTTGACGAGCACTTGCATAATTCGTTAATCTCCTCTGGGTGTTCTATAGTCTCTTGTGCCTCTTATGTAGGTATGGGAGAAGTGGCATCGAAGGAGGTATTCGATTGGCATTCTACTTTTCCCAAGGTGGTAGAAGCTTGTTGTTTAATTGGTAGACTCCTGAATGATATAAGATCACATGAGGTACACATTTTAGAGTACCCTTCCTTTGGTAGAATAGTTGAGCAACAATGTTTGACAATTCCTTAAAAAATTTTAGCTGGAGCAAGGGAGAGACCATACCGCCTCTACAGTCGAAAGTTACATGAAAGAGCATAACACAAATGAAGAAGTTGCATGTGATAAGCTGCGAGAGATGGTAGAGAAAGCGTGGAAGGATCTAAACAATGAGTCTCTTAATCCAACAAAAGTACCTCGACTTATAATTGAAAGAATAGTCAACCTTTCAAGATCCCTGGAAGAAATATACAAGTACAATGATATGTACACCAATTCAGACACCAAGATGAAAGATAATATCTCTTTGGTGTTAGTTGAATCTTTTACGATATAAGAGTGTGACTACTTCAATAAGTAATAGTGAGAAAAGCACGTTGAGAACAATTATAGGCAATCAATATTACAGTGTGATGATGCTTAATGCTTGATCAATGTTTGAATAAAGTAAATTCATATTTGGAAGTTTTATGAAAATGTTACTAATATATATTGATATGTATCTTATATGTGATTTGCTTAATAAAATTTGCACTTTTGGTTGGAGGATATTGAAAATATATTCCAATTGACCATAGTCACTAGCTAGTTGTTTTTCTTAATCAATAAGATTTATAGAATAGTTAAAAGAATATTATTAGTATGGACCGAACTATATATGTTATGCCGTTCTTTTCCTATTGATTGCCTATGTATTATCATTTTTTTGCCACCACGTATATGAAGTTAATTAGATAGAAAGTGTAACTTGGGTACCAATGCGTATATATAGGAGACTCTAGATTTTTAATATTTTTTGTTGATACATATGCCAAATATAATAACATATAAAGCTAGCAATGGGTGGGCATATCTAGAACTAGGGGAACACTGAAGAGCACTAGCTAATGGCTGATAAGGAGGCAAGAGGAACATAATGGAAAATTTGTGCTCGAAGGCTAGCTAGCATTGGCCTGCATGGTGATCGATTGTAGCAAACTCGTAATCAAGCAATATTTAAACTCTCAATAGAATTCTGGCCGTAACCGTGACGATTCCTACAATCTAGACATGTATACAAAATAATATTTGTAATTTATTCACAAATTCAATTCTTGTATGAACAAATTGGAAAGTAAATATATAGTCGATGAAAAAAATAATTGAGAAGGGTTTGTGAGACATCGAGATGGCAAAATTACTATTCACTCGTCCTAATGTCTTCGTCAATCCATCTTAAATTTAATATGGAGGAGATAAATTACGAAGACTTCTAGTCTGGATGTTGTGGCTAGTACATGGAGAGGGTAGGAATGTGAGAAGGGTTTGTGAGACATCGAGGTGGTAAAAAACGATCCGCTCGCTCGGCGCCCCTGCCAATCCATCTCAGGATTAATACGGAAGAGATAAATTATGACGGCTACTAGCCCTGATACTGTGATTAGCACGTGAAGAGGACGGGCACATGAGAAGGGTTTGTGAGACATTGAGGTGGCAAAAGGATATTCGCTCGCCCTAGTATTCCCGCTAATTCGTCGCAAGACCAACACGGAGGAGATAAATGACAGAGGTTACTAGTCCGGATGTTATGACTAATACATGGGAAGGACAAATATACTGACTTTGTTAAATTTTAATCGCTAAATTTTAATATGGTAATACTCATATTAATTATTAGTCTATCCGCGAGGATGGATTTGTAAGACATCGAGTATGTATACGAAGATCGATTTAAATGAGTACATTAGACCGAAAGTGTAGGTATACATTTTTATTTTAGTAGTTAGTATTTATAGTTTTTTAAGAAAATAAATAAATTAATAAGCTAGCTTACACATGCATTTATAAAAAAACTTTTTGATAAAATAATGTGTTTTATTATAATCAAAGCATGCAGATTATCCGTGGGAGTTTTTGTCACGCCCCTAGAGGCTAATGTTTACTCGAAAATCAGACACCATCTTCCATGTACGGCGGATAATATAGGGCAAATATACATATACTCTCATCATAAAAGATGGCTCAACCATCATAACAGAAAATAAACATCACTACGTAGTTTTTATTAACATAAAAGATAATTGGTGGCTCAGCCACCTTAAACATAAAATGAAGCAACAATCCAAAAGAGAACTCAAATGTCTCTGATAACGACAAAACAAAATGATAGCAAATACGAGGCGACTATACCAAGTACTGAAAACAAAACAACTATACCAAATATGGAAACACAACTCAACTCTGGGGACTGGCGACTGGATCCTCTCCTAGCTCCAAGAAATACGACTACCTGCTATCTGAAACAACAAAGAAGAAAGCAGGAGTGGTGAGTCCGGACGGACTCTGCGGGTATATGAGTAGACAAATAAGCATGGCATAATAAGGATAACGGAGTAGAGAAATCAACGGTGTACAGTCCATAAGAATTCTAGAATTTACCTAATCATGCATAACCAATATAATACGACATGGTATAAAATCGAATAATAACTAAACAGGTGTAAAACGATGCAATAACAATAAAACCAAGATATACATGCATGTCAATCATGTGCAACAACCATAGCTCATATAAATGCAACAATCACAGAAAATGCATAAACGAAATACGTATGCATATGATGCAATGACATGTGTCACCCCTGACGCCAGTCAAGCCGTCAACACATCACATCTGTGTGACCGAGTGGGTAGGGCTGTGACAACTGTACACACTCCAACATATAAATACCACAGAAGGCGTGGTTGAGTGGACAGGATGCTGGGGAGCCCACACTCCAGACCCCGGTACATCGGGGGAGCTATCAATAGCTACAATATCCCTCAAAAACAAACAACAGTGAGGGTGATCCACCAACAGCTCATCCCTTTAAAAACAACGGTGAGGATGTCACTGTTTGACATAACAGGACAGGTGCTCGCACTCTAATATCTACCACGACAACAAGTGGTTGAGTGACTCGAGCAACAATATGACTAAAGACGGCTTAACCAAATGTAAGCCCACAGTCGTTAGTATGCAACATGCAAGTATGATGCATGCTATACGATGCACAAACAACCGGAGAAACAACGATGCAATAAAATCCAACGAGTATACGATGCATCAATACAACCAACCGGAAATCAAAAACCAACGATTATGCATCTACACTACTAGGTAGGGTATTTCTAATGCCAAATAAACCTATCTGTGTTTAATGGAATTCTAGGTACTCGCATACAAGTGGTACTTTATAGAACAGAAAATCAACCGAGGACTGTACAGATACGAATTTGGGAACACTCGAAGATCAACGAAGATTAAGTCTTAACGGCAATGTTTTAAATAACGACAAAGAACAAGGTCAAGCAACCTATCAGACATAATATAGTCATGTTTTTAAGGTAAAGAAAACTACTCGAGTACAAAGGAGAAGTACCCGCCTTTTATTGAAGAATTCCGTAAACGAGGACTTTCCACGATCAACTGAACGAGTCCGAATCAAGGTCCTATACCAAGGACACAATTTAGTTATGTATATAATTTATTAAAATAGCTAAATTACTACTAAACGTAGTTCGACCAAATCTTTGAATTTAATAACTACAACAAAACTAACAGCAATAAAGATACAAGATTAGAAGTTACACCTCCTAATTTATTCATATAATATACTAATTCCATTAATTCCCCTAAACAAAAAGCTTTAACATAATTAGCTTAATCAAAGAAACCTTGCTCCATGATGTGGACAATAATACCTGAATTTAGCTTTCTAAACCTGGAAGCACAGATATCACAAGATTGAGGTTTAATCTGAAAATGCGAACAAAGATGCACCAACTACCTTGTACTGGTAGAAAATAAATGATTATTTTGTCGCATAATTTAAGTTTCAATGAAAATACAACTAGACTCACACACCTTGTATGTGTTAACCGTATCACAAAAATTTTCATGGAATATTGCGATCAACCAACAATGTATGCGATGATTTTCCAACAGATAACATTTTGTGAAACATCATCTATTCTGAATATGGGAATGCATGGGCATATCTAGGAAAATAGCTTAATTCCTTTCTCATTCTCTGTACTAATGTCTTGATATAAAAATAACTTAGAACCCAAGTTTGACCAGCACTAAAGATGGTCGGTGCTCGGCGTCCACCGGCAGGGTCTGCGACGTCGACAAACTCACTCAAGGCAGTGCCGAATCGGGAAGACGAGACGCAGACGCGTGGCCTCTTATTTGTGCTTGTCGTAGAAGACGAAGAGGCAGAAGAGAAGGGAAGAGGGACGGCTAAGGCTCGAGGTGTGCGGCTGCGATGCGCTGCTTGTGTGCGCCGGAGAAGACGAAGTAGAAGCGACGGCTAGGGCTGGCGGCGGTTGGAGGTCGCGAGGAGGAAACGCTCGCGTGTGGCTGCGGCGGCGAGCGTCGACTAGGGCAGGGGGAAAGAAACGGCTCAGAGGAGAGGGGTTTCGGGCGGTTTCGAGAGGAATCGGGGGTGAAGAGTAGCTAAAGATAAAAGATTAGGGTTTATAAGGATTTTAGACTTTTGCAAAAAGGTCCCTCTAGTTTGGTTAATCACAACAAGGCCCCTAAGTTTCGAAATTTTTTCATTTAGTCCCTAAAAACTCAGTATTTAATATTCTCCCCCACTAACATAAATTTGATCCCCAAATTTAGCTAGTGATCCAAACAACAACTACTAGTTACCTCAACAGGTACTAGTCAACGATAACAGGTATCAATATTTCAAATATACTATAAGTGCAGAGCAAAAACCAACCATACACACCGAAGCAAATAGATGAAGGTAGCGAGCTCTGATCGTATCCTCGAGCTCCTATGTAGCTTCCTCATCATAGTAGTACTGTCAACCAACCTTAACCCTGATTGCGAGTCAAATGCACTATCTATCATATTGGGAAATGTCCAACATCTCTCAAATGGTAACTACCCCGTTATAAGCAGTGACCTACACGTAGATACCCTTTAGCTCTTTAGTAACTGAGAAAATCGATTCATCGACCTGCTGTGCCTTCTCTCTGGTGAGATTGTAAACCCGGTCAATCTCTGGCACTGATGGTAGCATCGTCTGAAGAGGCAGTGGCTGAATCATCTGAATTACTGCTGGCTGCATAGTCTGAGGTGCTGGCGCTCCCACCGTCTGCTGAGTCTGATAACTTGTAACTTCGACCATTTGCTGAAGTTGGTAAACTGATGGCTAATATGCTGGGCACAGCTGGTCTATACATAAAGAAAATTAAGATAATTCCTAACCACAATTTCTACTTATTAAAATGGTAACTAACAACGATTTACTTCCTGACCTAATCATCATATTTCGGTCCATTCCTAAACTCAAATATAGTTACCCCTGGTTCCAAATAGTCATTTAGGCAAACCTAAGTAACACTGCTACATGCAGACTGGAGTGGAAAGTCAATCTCCTAGAGCAAATCAGCTTGACCGATGTTTACTGAACATATAGTATGGTACATAACCCTTATGTGTAGGATAGCCTTTGTCCCCTGAAGCATAATCACAAATGCCTCTGTAACAAATTCTAGAATTGCACTATCTTAGTATAAAAATAAATCATGATTTTATAAGGAAAATATGTGGATTGAGACATGATCGAAAGAATCAATCTACGAGACCAAAGTCCATTCACGAGACAGGCACAAAGAATCCAACTATGGAACTGCTTGACAGAATCGACCTCAATGAAGTGCACACGAATTGTCAAAGTAGTCAAGCACCCAACTACACCACGACACCATTTATGTATGCATCCTACTTGCTCAAGTATCCTTTGCGTTGTCTTCGCCGACGTCATCATCTACGATGGGGGAGGATCAACAGTCGCTGTGGAAATCATCGTCGTCGTTCAGATCGTCCGATCCGACGAGAAGATACAAAATAGGTTAAAATACTGGGGTTTTTTTTCTTCAAAAAGAAGAATCTAACTTTAGTTTGTTTCTCCCAGTAGTTTGATGTTTTTGTCCTCAAGTTTCATGTTGTTCTTTAAGTCTATGCCTCCGTGGAACGGTTGAAGAACATTTTGTTTATCTGATTCATGTCGTTAGAAGCCCCATGTCAACAGTTAGATATATGATCCATAGCCATCAGTCAAGAGTTCTATTGATAAAGGCATCAAAGGGAATCGCTCCAAACAAAATAAGGCCAACAAGTTCAAAATCAAATTTAATAATAAGAAACCAGATGCAAAGTCTGTCACTACAAACTAGCCAGTTGTTAATTTAATATTCCATGAACACAAGTCCTAATGCACCTAACAACAATTATTCCATTATCACTATTAACACGAAGCATTATGGCGTTAGTGTCACTTGGTACCTGGTTTTGGACAAAGTACAAACTACAAAGAGTTTGGTATCTGAACAAAAAGAAACCAAACTAAAATCAATTGAAGTTTACTGATTTAGTTTTGTTTCAGTAGAAAATAATCCTAACAGAATATGCATTATTCATGGTAAATAAGTCCATTTATAATGTAAATTTATTAATGATTATGGACTAATATAGCATCTTCACTAAAGATAATTATACCATGTTTAGACTGCTTAAAATAGTTTAGTTCAAAGTATAGTATCATTCTATGCCAGAGTTTATGTCTCAAAATGAGACAGTACAGTTTCAATACCACATCATGCTGGCATTTAGCATGATACACTTCAAATTGTGATGACATCAACTCGTTAGTTTTAATCCTATAACACCCGCTTAGCTTATTTAGCTCAAAATATAAGTCAATAGTAATTGAGTCAATTAAAACTATGATATGACAAACATCTCGACTAACAATCCCTACTTAAATTATCAATATGAGACTACTACCATAAAAAAAAATGACAATGGAATTGAAGAAATCAGGATACATTTATGTCCTAGATCATTTTGATTCAATTCCAATTGTGTCAGACCAAGTTTAACTGGTAGTGATTAACTGAGATATTATACACATGTGGAGAAACTAGTTTCAATGTCTCTCATTGCATTAAATTGGTATTTGAAACAATTTATAATATTAAACATTTGATCTTTGATTTCATTGTTCATGTGGAACCAGAACAATTGTTTTTATGATGCATAATTAGACACCAAACTTTAAACATGTGTCTATTAATAATCTATTACTTGATGCTGCATAGCAAGTATATTTAGCTTGGCACCAACTCATGCTACTTGCTAGAGTAAGCTAGATCATGCTATAGTATTACGGACATAGTCAATTGGAAAGTGCTGTTAGTTTAAACTTATTGACATGCAATTTTAGATACAAAATGGTTAATTGCATCATGAGTTTATTTTGACAAAACTTCCACCTAGTTAACATCCTTTTCATTCATGATTTAAAAAAAATGTTTAAATAATTTAATCTACTTTTTAATGGTGTTAACACATTTCTAGGTTTTTTTAAATTTTTTTACAGTTGTTATTTTATGATTTTTTTTAATTCATATTTGGTTCTGAAAATAAGGGGATCAAAAAGGGAAGGAATAATCCTAAATCTATGTAGTGTGTCGACTAAATTGGGTCAAGATGACTCAAGGCATTTTGCTTTAATACCCTGCATAATATTAATACATATCAGACATTTTTTTTTACTATTGTTCCTTCCAAAATTAATTATTGTTGTTAGTTTCCAACCTTTACCAATTCACTTATAGTTTCATCTTTTAGCATGAACGTGAACGATAGTGCTTTCATGCAATGCATCCTATCATTATGTTAGATGCTTCATTTCATTCTTTCCATTTATAACAGCAAACAAGATTGAAGGATGAGTCATTAATCAGTTGAGACAAGCTTTTCCTAAGGCTTGGGTTCAATAGCATTTCATCGTGCTGACACAGTAACAAGATTGGTTAAGCACCAAATCAATATGTTTCTCACAGTTTCTTAGAGTAGTTCATTCTCCTTTATAAGATTGCTATTGATTTTCATCCTCTTTATATTTTATTTCTCGTTAATTTTTTTTTGTCACAGACAAATTTTAAGAAGCAACACGAAGGTATGCATAGCAATAAGATCGAATAAGGACAAACAATGAGAAGATATATATCAAGCAACAAGAGTAAATACAAATATGGAAATAATTGTCTTTCCTAATCCCTTGATAATTATATCTACCTTTATAAAAGTTGAATCGTGCACATCGTGAGTATAATGAAACAAGCAGAAAACCCATCTCAATGGAAGAAATCGACATCCTCATTAATCACCACAAAGCACTTTTATTTTCCCTTAACAACTTATAACCATGCCTCTAGAAAAGGTAAACTAAATAATTTTCTCGATTCTTGAAACTCCTATATTATATTATCCCTTAGAAACGGGAGGATTGATTAGGATAGGTAGTTGCTCCTATCTAATGCATGACACTGGTCTAGTATTAGTAACGGTCCCAATTAATAAGACACAAGTAAAAGTTCTCTTATTAGTAAGGAATGTTATAAATTGATCTGTTTATTATCTTTTTTTTTTTCTGATTAGTGTAGTAAAAAGCCAGAAACTCAGTAATTTATTTAAGCTCCCGGGTCGAATGTAACTCTAGTGTATCATTTAGGATACAAATAAGCTAAAGATCTGAAACTCCATGGAACATGATAAATCGATCCTATATTAATTGAGTTACCTACAGTATACACACTCTAACTCTCATCCTCTTGGTAGTAGATGGTACTGGTACTATTAATAGTATGGCAAAAGAGATACCTCGAGACTGAAATCATTACCTTCGAATAGGTTGTAAACAGGTTTAACCTTAACTATGCGTCTCATCAGTCGACGCTACCAAAGAATCAACATTCCCTGGGTTGACCACGAATGCGAATATAACTAACCAATTACAAGTCATGCTAAAACAAAGATAGTGGATATTAAACAGACAGACACAAAAATAGGTATCCCATCCAATTAAATTGGAAGGTGTCTAACTAACCTCAACTAGGTAGTACATGTGACATGTAAGAGAATACCAGAGTCATACTTACTTGTTTGCCGGGAGAGATCTCATCATTGTCAAGTCCCAAAACACAACCATACTGAGAAAATGACTCCGTGAAAATACAATCAAATCCGTGAAATACCGATAGACCTCGAAAAACAACTTCGTCAACTCTTAAAAAAAAGACTCCGAAAAAAATAAACAAATCTATAACATACAGATTGACCTCGTAAAATAACTCCATAATCCCACAGATACCAAAACATCGGAAAACCTTGACAAACTGACGCACCAAAAACAACATCACAAAAATCGACAGATCCCAAAGGAACTCGCAAACTTGGCTCTGATACCAAAAATTGTCACACCCCCAGAGGCTCATGCTTACTCGAAAATCGGGTAGCATCTCCCCTGTACGACGGACAATATGGGGCAAATATACATATACTCCCATCATAACAGAAAATAAACATCACCACGTAGTTTTTATTAACATAAAAGATAACTGGTGGCTCAACCACCTTAAACATAAAATGAAACAACAATCCAAAAGAGAACTCAAATGTCTCTGATAACGACAAAACAAAATGATAACAAATACGAGGCGACTATACCAAGTACTGAAAACAAAATAACCACTAGTACAAAAAAGACCTTTAACAACGACTTTTAACACCGGTTGTATTAAAACCGGTGTTAAAAAAAAAGGCGGTGGCATTTTTGTATTTATTTGAACTTTAAAATACTTTTAACACCGGTTCTTTTAACAACCGGTGTTAAAAATATATTTAACTACGGTTTTATAAATAATCGGGGTCATATGTTATAATTATTTGAACTTTAAAATACTTTTAACACCGGTTCTTTTAACAGCCGGTGTTAAAAATATATTTGACTATGGTTTTGTAAATAACCGTGGTCATATCACTACAAGAAAAAATAGCTTTTCTGACACTTTCTTTATGACATTTATTAGAATGTGTCATTGATTTATATCTACCATGACATTGATTAAAAATAAATAAAATAAAAACTGATTAAGTATATTATTATGACATTTATAATGGATGTCACTAAAAGTTTACTTTTTGACACATTTTTTTTTCTCAAATCTCCCTCCAAAAATTTCACTGGCTGCCCAAACTCATAAATAATTAGTTTTGTAGCGGTAGGGTTTCGCGGCGTCGACTCCATCCCATCACCGCGTGGATGGCTGCTCGCGCCCTCACCTCGCTGCTGCTTGCTCTCCTCCTCCTCCTCCTCGCGGCCTCTTCCTCTGCCGCTAGATATCCCTAATTTTTCACGCTTTGTGTTCACGACTCTCCCCCCACCTCGGCGTCGTCTACATCGGCGCTTGCCCCGTCGGTCACCAGCACCAGCCACCAACGTCATCTGCTCCGCCGGGCACCAGTGTCGTCTGCTCCGCCGGCTACCAGTGTCGTCTGCTCCGCCGGCTACCAGTGTCGTCTGCTCCGTCGTCTGCCCCGTCGAGATCCGAACCCTAGGTTGCAAGTTTCTTTCCTCTTCCACCATTTCACGATCCGAACCCTAGGTTGCAAGATCAATCTCAATACTTTCTGATGCGGGACTGGAAGCCTTCAATACCTGAAGGAGGCCATGTTCAGTCTCGGTGAGTAAGAGTTTGCATCATGTTCCCCAGGAGGCTATGCCATAGAGTATCAAAGAGTTTGGATCTTTCTACAGGTTTATTTATGGCATTGCAGCTGAGAATCATAGCTTGTGGCAATTCCCTTGCTGCATTTGCTATGGCTGTAAGATTTGTCACTGGTCCTGCTGTCATGGCTACTACTTCTACTGCAGTTGGGTTGCGAGGAGTTCCCTCAAATAAGTAATCTACTAATCCTCTTTGCAGGAGTCAAATCCATTGCAAATTGCAGTCCCATTAGCATCAAGTGCTCATCATTTGGAACTTAATTTGAGGTTGCTAGGGAAGAATACTAGCCATGCTTTAATGGCTGTTGTGAAGGAGATAGCTGAAAATCATGTGCATATACCCGAAATTAGCGATGCAAGTTTTAAGATGGACATTAAAGGTCCATAACTTCCCAATGCTTTCTTTTGATACATACCATACTCATATGGTATTAATGCTTGTATTTTCTTCTTTACAGTGATTGTTCTTTATGAGGTCAACAAAGTAATAGAAAATGTTCAGCACTTAGTAAAATGGATAATGGATTGTTATGCTCATGTATGCAAACCATACATACCATACTTTTGAATGTTTAATTTGATCCTTGTCTCTTGTTCCTGTATATTCATCCAAATCACTGCTAATGTAGCATTGGACCAAGCTGAATGCCCAATCAAGTCAGCATTAAGTATAGTTTGGAACTAATACACTCTTTATTTGGCTCCAATTAATTCCTTATCTGTTGTTGCTAGAATTCTTTAGAATCTGAAGTTGTGCTCTAGTTCAAACAGTACCTGAAATTGAATAAGCCTTGTTAGTTGAACTATTCAATAGCAACTAGGAATCAGAATCAAAGTTTCTACCTTTCTTTTTGATCAGAAATTTTATGAATGCCAAGTTAGCTTGTTTGCTTTGTGTTTTTTAAATAAAATTAGGAAATGAAATTTTTAAGTATTCTTATCAATTATCTTATACTGACCAAAATCATTCGCATATACAAAAGTAATACTTAGTGGTTGTTTATTTTTCAATGTTTTTCTGTTGCCATACCAGGTTTGAAGCTTATTTTCCTTGCATTCTGCAATTATGTATGACCATGTCCTATTAAACTTGTCCCTGTATCTTGCATAATGTTTTGTTTTTAAGAATGATTACCTGCGAAACTTGATCAATGTATTGAATTTTATTTTTCCCTTCATGTCTTGCATATGAACAGACCATTAATCTTGACTTTCCAAATACTACTGAAAGTTACAAGTTGTACTCACAGGTAATCTTCACTTTGTTGCTTTTTTCCTTCGTTAGGCTTACTCAATCTTCTTGTTGGTGGATATTCTTGCTAATTTTTGCTGTTTGGCAGTGAGCTATTGCCAGCGATATTAAGGAATCTGTCTGCCGAGTTCCTGATACTGCTTTTGAAGGTAAACTCAGTTCACATATGATTGGCAAGTGCTTCCTGGCAACCATAATGTATGAGATGTAATAGTTAAACAAGCCTGTTAGGACATGAGACTTTTGCACAATTTCTTTGCCTGGAATTGTAAGAGTTTTATGCTTGCACTACTTACAACTAATTATTTTAGTTTTGTGCATATGCTATTGATTTTGTTTGTTTTCTGTTTGCAACATCCATTCTACTGTCTACTTATTTATCCTCTGTTGGTGGTGTGCGCATGCGCATAAGTTAAGGTGTTCTTTGTTCTTCAACAATGTGTATGGATAAGTTAGTTTTGCTGGTTCTTTTGCAGAAGCTGCTTATGCAAATATGCCTATGACTTCTTATGAGCTTCCTGATGGGCAGTAAGTCCAACTGATATTTTCCTTGAATTCAGGATTTTGGTTTATAGGGACATGTTGCAGCTTATACTTCTCTGTTTGAAGCCATATAATCACATACTTAGTAGTCTCTACACTGCTTTGAATTGATTTTCAGGACTATAGAGGTTGGGGCAGATAGATTTAAGATTCCTGATATCCTGTTCAACCCATCGCTAGTTCTGGTAATCCACGAAACTAGCAAATGTTTATATTCCTTTGCAATGACTTTAATTGTGTTATGCACGAATCACCTCAACTGCTGTAGTTTTTTTGATCTTTGCTGGAATATTGAGTTTGCTAAGTATTCTCATTGATAATCTCCTCTCTTAGCCTTAATCATATGATTGATAAAAACTTCTCATAGTAGATTTCAAGAACATTAGCTATGGTATGTAACTAAACCTTTCAAAGTATTTGTACACTAAACCATTCTCCCCTTGAGCAACAAACCACTCTGCATGTGTACTTGTGTGAGACCACTACTTTCATAAACCTTTCTTCTAATTTATCAAGTTGATAAAATTAATTTTACAAAAATCTCTCTCTTTCTTTCCTCCAAGAAAACAATGTGAGAGAATTACTTGATTCTTTTTCTTCTATGTATTTTCTTACATAGAAGAAAGGAGCATGTAATTTGTTGCATGTTCTTACTGGGGCCAAAGGATTGCTCAACAGAAGGAGTTCAATCTGAGAGAGCCCCCATCATTCATTATGATTTACTGGTTTTGGGATTCTTGGTACTATACCTTAATCTATCTGCCTCTAGCTAGTTCTTTGGTTAAATCTCAAATGGCATCTGACTCCTGAATCATTTACTTGGTTTTGCTGGCCAGACCTTGTTATGTGGTCTTATTGGAGTTCCACCTTCAAATGGTGTCATCCCACAATCTCCAATGCACACGAAAAGTTTGGCCACCCTCAAACACCAAGTAAGCTCCAAATTGTGAATGATTGATTATATTGCTTCTCTCTCCGTAGCATTATTTGATATTTTTTCATTGGAATTTTCTCACAGTTGCTTCGCAATCGACTGGTAGCCACTGCACGCCAAAGCATGAAAAGAAATTCAAGCTTGACTCAAGTACTGTATGGAAATATGCAAGACGCTTATAAGAGATGGAATGCTAAGCTGGTCGAAGTTCTGCAACGTACTCCTCACTATTTGATCTTGGACTAGACCGTTTACTTGCAAACTCGTGTGGCAAGCTTCTACATTGTCTTTGCTTGGAAAATCACATAGCGAGTAGGAGTATAATGTGTTATTTGATTTACATTTTGCTTTTGTTGAAAGAAAAATGGATAGTTGTAAAATACATGGATTATTTTGTTTTTGAAACTAATTGGATGCTGCATTTACTTAATTCATGGTGTGTTATTGATTATGGATAAACTATTATATTATTGTGTTCTTTTATATGTCTAGAAAAATTATAAATAAAAATAAATATGAAATTTATATAAAAAATTAAGACTTTTGACACCGGTTGTTTCTAGAACCGGTGTTAAAACATCATTTTTAACACCGGCTGTTTCCAGAACCGGTGTTAAAAATGATGTTTTAACACCGGTTGATTCCAGAACCGGTGTTAAAAATGATGTTTGAACGCCGGTTATTTAAAATAATCGGTGTCTAAAATGGCTTTCCCGCCTCATAATTGAACTTTTAACAACGGTTATTAACCGGTGATAAATCTATATATTACACCGGTTTGTTAACCGGTGTTAAAAGTCTATACTTACAATGCCGGCTGGATCAACACCGGTTCCGGAACCGGTGTTAAAAGTCGAAAATAACCGGTGTTAAAAGCCTTTTTTCCACTAGTGAACTATACCAAATATGGAAACACAACTCAACTCTGGGGGCTGGCGACTGGATCCTCTCCTGGCTCCAAGAAATACGACTACCTGCTATCTGAAACAACAAAGAAGAAAGCAGGGGTGGTGAGTCCGGGCGGACTCTGCGGGTATATGAGTAGACAAATAAGCATGGCATAATAAGGATAACGGAGTAGAGAAATCAACGGTGTACAGTCCATAAGAATTCTAGAATTTACCTAATCATGCATAACCAATATAATACGACATGGTATAAAACCGAATAATAACTAAACAGGTGTAAAACGACGCAATAACAATAAAACCAAGATATACATGCATGTCAATCATGTGCAACAACCATAGCTCATATAAATACAACAATCACAGGAAAATGCATAAACGAAATACGTATGCACATGATGCAATGACATGTGTCACCCCTGACGCCAGTCAAGCCGTCAACACATCACATCTGTGTGACCGAGTGGGTAGGGCTGTGACAACTGTACGCACTCCAACATATAAATACCACAGAAGACGTGGTTGAGTGGACAGGATGCTGGGGAGCACACACTCCAGACCCTGGTACATCGGGAGAGCTATCAACAGCTACAATATCCCTAAAAAACAAACAATGGTGAGGGTGAGCCAACAACAACTCATCTCTCTAAAAACAACGGTGAGGGTGTCACTGTTTGACATAACAGGACAGGTGCTCACACTCTAATATCTACCACGACAAAAAGTGGTTGAGTGACTCGAGCAACAATATAACTAACGACGGCTTAACCAAATGTAAGCCCACAGTCGTTAGTATGCAACGTGCAAGTATGGTGCATACTATACGATGCACAAGCAACCGGAGAAACAACGATGCAATAAAATCCAACGAGTATACGATGCATCAATACAACCAACCGGAAATGGAAAACCAACGATTATGCACCTACATTACTAGATAGGGTATTTCTAATGTCAAATAAACCTATCTGTGTTTAATGGACTTCTAGGTACTCGCGTACAAGCGGTACTTTATAGAACAGAAAACCAACCGAGGACTGTACAGATACGAATTTGGGAACACTCGAAGATCAACGAAGATTAAGTCTCAACGGCGATGTTTTAAATAACGACAAAGAATAAGGTCAAGCAACCTATCAGACATAATATAGCCATTTTTTTAAGGTAAAGAAAACTACTCGAGTACAAAGGAGAAGTACCCGCCTTTTATTAAAGAATTCCGTAAACGAGGACTTTCCACGATCAACTGAACGAGTCCGAATCAAGGTCCTGTACCAAGGACACAATTTAGCTATGTATATAATTTATTAAAATAGCTAAATTACTACTAAATGTAGTTCGACCAAATCTTTGAATTTAATAACTATAACAAAACCAACGGCAATAAAGATACAAGATTAGAAGCTACACCTCCTAATTTATTCATATAATATACTAATTCCATTAATTCCCCTAAACAGAAAGCTTTAACATAATTAGCTTAATCAAAGAAACCTTGCTCCATGATGTGGACAATAATACCTGAATTTAGCTTTCTAAACCTGGAAGCACAGATATCACAAAATTGAGGTTTAATCTGAAAATGCGAACAAAGATGCACCAACTACCTTGTACTGGTAGAAAATAAATGATTATTTTGTCGCATAATTTCAGTTTCAATGAAAATACAACTAGACTCACACACCTTGTATGTGTTAACCGTATCACAAAAATTTTCATGGAATATTGCGATCAACCAACAATGTATGCGATGATTTTCCAACAGATAACATTTTGTGAAGCAGCATCTATTCTGAATATGCGAATGCAAGGGCATATCTAGGAAAGTAGCTTAATTCCTTTCTCATCTCTGATGTAATGTCTTGATATAAAAATAACTCAGAACCCAAGTTTTTTACCAGCACTAAAGATGGTCGGCGCTCGGCGTCCACTGGCAGGGTCGGCGACGTCGGCGAACTCACTCAAGGCAGCGCCGAATCGGGAAGATGAGACGCAGACGCATGGCCTATTATTCGTGCTTGCCGTAGAAGACGAAGAGGCAGAAGAGAAGGGAAGAGGGACGGCTAAGGCTCGGGGTGTGCGGCTGCGATGCGCTGCTTGTGCACGCCGGAGAAGACGAAGTAGAAGCGAAGGCTTGGGCTGGCGGTGGTCGGAGGTCGCGAGGAGGAAACGCTCGCATGTGGCTGCGGCGGCTAGCGTCGGCTATGGCATGGGGAAGAAACGGCGCAGGGGAAGAGGGGTCGGGTGAATACGGGAAGTTAGGGCTTTAGGGAGTTTTATTAATGTTTGGCTTTTTTGCAATTAAACCCAACATTTTTGAAAAATTGCATGTAGATCCCTATTTCTGAAATTCACCTTTTTAACCCCATAAATTTGGTATTTAACAAGTCGACTGGTGTACCCTGAAAACTAGCCGTTGGCTAGCAATTAATGCTAGGCCAGTCGACTGCCCCAGGGGCAGTCGACTGGTGTGGGGCTGGACAGACTGCGAGTTTGTCATGTTCTCTTATAAAAGGAGGTGTTGTTCGTGCTTCGAGTCCTCTCATCTTTCTCTCTCTTCAATCATTACATTCTGTAAAGAGGAAGACAACGCTGTTGTAAAGGTTTCTCCACCTGAAGGAGATTTTTCTTAGTGGAGGAGGAGTACTCGCGTGGATCCTTGGACTAGTCACCCATTCGGGTGGATACCAAGCAAATCCTTGTGTTAGCATTGTCAAGTTTGTTAGTCTTAATTTATTTGTATTTTCACTGCGCTAACAATCTTGTAGAGAAGACGACAAATTGCTATTCACCCAACCTCTAACACGCTATTCGATCTATCAAACAACACCATAAGGGAAAACGTTAGTTACAAGAAATGAACCTTCCCATCTATACCTAGGGGTGTCAAAAATCAACACGACCCGATGACCCAACCCGAATCGACCCGAAAAAAATCGGGTTCGGGTTGAAAATTTTCGGGTTCGGGTCGGGTTCGGGTTGGGGGGTTCGGGTTGAAAAAATTTCGAGTTGGGTTCGGGTCGGGTCGGGTCGGGTTCGGGTTGACCTGAAATTTAATATTTTGTGGATTTTTTGGGGTTAAATCAAATTTTATTTTAAAAATTAAGATATTTTTATATATATTAATATCAATATAGTATGATCATGATGAAATATTGAGATAAAAGTGAAGAATTATAGGGAAAATGGCGAAAAAAGACGTTTTGAATCGGTTTTTTCGGGTTATTCGGATCGGGTCGGGTTGGTCGGGTTGGTCGGGTTCGGGTTCGGGTTCGGGTTTGGGGGGTTTTGGGTTGAAATCGGGTTCGGGTCGGGTTCGGGTTGGGAGTTAAAAAATAAATTTTCCCCAACCCGACCCGAACCCGACCCGACCCACCCGAATTGACACCCCTATCTATACCTTAACTTACCTTTAATCAATTTGAGCCTTGATTTGTACAATAGAACCTTGTCGCCAATTTGGAATTCTTTCTTCAAAATGTTCTTATCATGAAAATTTTTAGTCTTTTCCTTGTAAATCCTTGAGTTCTCAGATACTTCTAGTCTTATCTCCTCAAGTTCTTGTAGTTGTAGCTTCCTTTCTTCTCCCACTTTAGTAGCATCAAAGTTGTAAGCTTTCACCACCCAATAAGCTTTATGCTCTATCTCCACGGGTAGATGACAAGCTTTTCCATATACTAATCGGTAGGAAGACATTCCAATGGGTGTCTTGTATGTCGTCCGATAGGCCCATAATGTATTATCAAGTCTCTTACTCCAATCTTTCCTATCAGGTCCAACGGTCTTCTCCAAAATTGCTTTGATCTATCTATTTGAAATTTTGGCTTGTCCATTAGTTTGGGAATGGTACGAAGTAGAAACTTTGTGCACAACCTCATACTTGCTAAGTAAAGTCTTCATGTGTTTGTTGTAAAAATGTGAACCTTGATCACTTATTATAGCTCTTGTAATTCCAAACCTACAAAAAATATGTGACCTGACAAAACTAACAATAACACAAGAATCATCAGTCCTGGAGGGAATGAATTCCACCCATTTAGAAACATAATCAACAGCAAGTAAAATATACAAATATCCACAAGATGCAGGAAAATATCCCATAAAATCTATCCCCCATACATTAAAAATCTCACAGAAAAGCATAGTTTGTGGAGCATTTCATTTCTAGCTCCTATATTACCTGTTCTCTGACATCTATCACAATTTTTATAAAATAGATATGCATAATGAAATAATGTAGGCCAATACAATCCACACTCTAAAACTTTCCTAGCTGTTCTCTGTGGCCCAAAATGTTCTCCACAGGCTGATGAATGGCAAAATATAAGAATTGAATAAAACTTATGATCAGGTATGCATCTTCTAATTATTTGATCACTACAAAATTTTCACAAATAAGGATCATCCCACACATAGAATTTAGCATCACTTTTGAGTTTATCTTTCTGAGCCTTATTAAATTGTGCAGGAAAAACATGAGCTACTAAAAAGTTAACTAGATCTGCATACCAGGGTGACTCACCATGTACCATCAGAAGGTGCTCATCTCTGAAATCGTCAACAATAGTGGTAGGGGGTCCATCTCCCTCTATTCTGCTCAAATGGTCTGCCACCAGGTTCTCCTTGCCACTCCTATCTCGGATTTCCAAGTCAAACTCTTGAAGTAGAAGCATCCATCTAATTAATCTGGGCTTAGCATCTAGCTTCTTCAGAAGATACTTCAAGGCTGCATGATCAGAAAACACAATAACGTGAGAACATAACAAATAAGATCTAAATCTGTCTAAAGCAAAAACAATAGCAAGGAGCTCTTTTTCTGTGGTGGTGTAGTTGGCCTGGACAGCATCTAAGGTCTTAGAAGCATAGCAAATAACATGAGGCGCTCCATCCACTCTCTGTGCCAGTACAGCTCCTATAGCAAAATTAGAAGCATCACACATTAGCTCAAAAGGTAAATTCCAATCAGGGGGTCTAATAATAGGAGCTGAAGTAAGAGCCTCCCTTAATCTCTGAAAAGTTTCTTTGCATTTTTCATCAAAATAAAATTTCACATCTTTCTGCAAAAGTCTAGTCAAGGGTCGAGCAATCTCACTGAAGTCTTTAATAAATCTCCTGTAGAATCCTGCATGGCCAAGAAAAGCTCGAACATCCCGTACGCATACGGGGTAAGATAAAGAAGATATAACACTTACTTTAGCAGAATCTACCTCGATGCCTTTCCTAGAGACTATATGACCTAAGACAATACCATGCTCTACCATAAAATGATATTTTTCAAAATTAAGAACAAGATTAGTTTCAATGCATCTATGTAAAACCCTAGACAGATTATCTAAACAAGTGTCAAAAGATGTGCCAAATACAGAAAAATCATCCATGAAAATCTCCATGCAGTATTCTAATAACTTACCAAAAATACTTACCATACACCACTGGAAAGTCCCTGGAGCGTTGCAAAGTCCGAATGACATGCGTCTGTAAGCAAATGTGCCAAAAGGACAAGTGAAAGTAGTCTTCTCCTGATCCTCCGGGTCTATGCAAATCTGAAAATATCCTGAGTACCCATCTAAGAAGCAATAATGAGACTTCCCTGCCAACCTCTCAAGCATCTGATCAATAAAAGGCAAGGGATAGTGGTCTTTCCTCGTGACTTGGTTCAGCTTCATGTAGTCAATGCAAACTCTCCATGAATTCTTTACTCTGGTGGGTACTAACTCATTGCTTTCATTTTCCACTACTGTCACCCCTGATTTCTTAGGCACCATATGAATAGGACTAACCCACTTACTGTCAGAAATAGGGTATAAGATACCTGCCTGTAAGAGTCGAGTCACCTCTTTCTTTACAACATCTAAAATCGGTGAATTTAGTCTTCTCTGTGGCTACCTGACTGGCTTAACATACTCCTCCAAAAATATCCTGTGCATGCAAATGGTTGGGCTAATACCAGGTATATCAGCTAATGATCACCCAATGGCTCTCTTGTGCTGCCTCAGAACTTGCAATAATTTGTCTTCTTGCTCTGAATCTAAGTTCTGGGCGATGATGACAGGAAAACTCTGCTCCTCTCCTAGATAAGCATACTTCAGATGATCTGGCAGTGGCTTTAATTCAATCTTTGACTGCTCAGTAGGTATGGGTGATCCCTGGGGCTCAGTGCAATCCCCTACACTCTCATACTTATCCTCTGAATCCTTTGAAATATCAATCAAAGTAGGTGATCCCTGGGGCTCAGTGAAATCCCCTACACCTATAAAATCTTCTCCAGCTATAAATAAATCTGATACACCCTCCAAATCAGCCTCCTCCATAACAAATGTCTCCTCAGCCTCGTCTAAACCAAAATGCCCTCTGGGAATACCAAGTGAAGCTCCCTCAGCAAATACATCTGTATCATCCAACTCATCTAGAATGTCAATGCTTACAATAGAATGATCTTCTCTGAGGTGCTTCATAGCATCAAAAATACTGAACTGGATTACTGTGTCTCCTATCTCCATAGACAGTGTGCCGACATATATATCAATTTTTGTCCTCGCAGTCTTCAAGAATGACCTCCCAAGAATGAGTGGAGATCTATGTCCTAGATAGTCCCCCTCCATGTTCAAGATGTAGAAATCTGCAAGAAAAATCAGCTCCTTCACCTTCACCAACACATCTTCAATAATACCAGCTGGGTGGGTCTGACTCCTATCTGCTAACTGAATAACCACTCCTGTAGGCTGCAGAGGTCCAATACCAAGCATCTGAAACACTGATCTAGGCATTACATTAATAGAGACTCCCAAGTCCAACATTGCATCATGAAAGAGAGTCCTCCCAATCTCATAAGACACAATAAATACCCCTAGATCTTCACATTCTGAGGGATAGAATGGATAAGGGCTGAGACATTCTTTGCTAAACTGACCATTTCATTCTCTTTCAGCTTCTTCTTGTGAACACACAAATCTTTGAGAAATTTAGCATACTTGAGAATTTGTTTGATCATGGTCAACAAAGGCACATTAATCTCCACCTTACTGAAAAGTTTAACAAGTTCATTACACTCCTTGGCTTTCTCCTCCTCTACATGCTTCTTGGCTTGAGTCTTGCACTGTGGAAAAGACAAAGGAACCCTTGATTCCTCCACTTGAGCTGAAACTTGTAGACTTGAAACTTAGCTGGAATTCCAAGTGAAGTAGTTGCTGTAAACTCACTTTTGCCACTGATTTCTCCTTCATTTTTCTCCAAAATCACAGGATCTGTTGAAGAATAAGTTAAGCTAAACTAGGATTGCAACCAACTGATTTAGAAGACAATTCAGGGCTGTTTTGAGCTGGAAAACTAGCTGCTATTTGGTTTTCAGAAAATTCAGCTCTTGGAGTGTTTGGACTTGAAGCAACCTTCCCACTCCTCAAAGTGATGGTACTAACATTTTCTTTTGGATTGGGAGTAGCTTGAGAAGGTAATTGACTTGATCCTTGGGCTTGCATTTGGTTCATCCCACTAGCTAATTGTCTAATGTATCTTTCTATGTTTTGTAAGGTAGAATCATTTTTTTGTTGACCTTGTTGTTGTTGCAAAATTTGTTGTTGTTGGAGAATTTGTTGCATCATCTCCTCTAACCTTTGTTGTTGAGCATTCACCCCACTAGAACCTGTTGGTGCAGGAAGCACCATATCGAACCTTGTTTTGATATTGGCAAAGGATTCAAAGTTAAGTATTATTTGTTATCTAACAATGTTACTTGAGTGTGCAGGAGAAGTCCTAGTGAAGGGCTGCTAGGCACCTGGCGAAGGACTGCCAGGAAACAAAGTCCTAGCGAAGGGCTGCTAGGCACCTGACGAAGGAATACTAGGATACAAAGCCCTAGCGAAGGACTGCTAGGCACTGGCGAAGGAATGCCAGGGTAAAAAGTCCTAGCGAAGGACTGCTAGGCGCCAGGCGAAGGACAGCTTGGGACTGATGCCCTATCGAAGGAATGCTAGGCACTGGGCGAAGGACAGCTCGGTATCCAAGACCTGACAAAGGACCGCCAGGCAAAAGTCCAACCAGAGGAACGGTTGGCATCAGGTAAATTCTCCCAAGAGGAGTAGGTGAGGACGCGTTCCCCGTCGAGGGAACAGTAGGCGTCGGTTCGACCTACTGTCAGAACCAAGACAGCTAAGGCTGTATAAACTAATATTTTATTGTTTTATTGTGTTTTGGACTAACCCTGGATGCAGGACCGAAGGAACGAGTGTCTGCAGCTCAGAGAGCCTCAAAGGAATGAGGCAACAGCTGACCAGGGTGCCCGGAGTGTCCCGGGCGCCCCCAAGGTAAACACAAAACACAAGAAAACAAAGCAAGCTTCGGCAGCTACTCTCCCGGGCGCCCCCGTGCTCCCGGGCGCCCCCGCTGCTCCTGGGCGCCCCCAGCGCTCCGAGCGCCCCCAATAGCAAGCCATCGAAGTATAAGCTAGCGAAGCCAAGGGATAAGGTTTGACCCAGTCAACCCGGGCGCCCCCAGCGTCCCGGGCGCCCCGGTCAAGATGTGATCCCGAGTTTGAAGGGATCAGACGTTGACCGAGCAAAAGGTGGATCGACCGACACGTGGGGGGCGCCCCCGACGTCCCGGGCGCCCCCAGGCCCTATAAAAGGACTCTCGAACCAAGGCTTCAGAGCAACAATTCATTCAACGCTTTGACGCTCTTCTGCTCCCGCGCTCTGCTCCGGAAACCTCTCAACTCGAGCCGACGACGTCCCTCCGCTCCGAAAAGTCAATCTACCTCGGACATCGGTAACAAAAGAGCGATCTTTTAATTATGTGTTTACGATACTGCAATTGTAATATTAATTTGTAAACCATTTTGCGAACTTATAGAATTGCCCGTAAAAAACGGTCAACGACCGTGGGCCTTGGAGTAGGAGTCGACCTAGGCTCCGAACCAAGTAAAATATCTGTGTTCGCGATTGTCTTTATTCCGCTGTGCAAATTCTCTAATTTCTAAAATTCGAACGCTTTCCGATATTCACCCCCCCCTCTATCGGTTCTCTCGATCCAACAGAACCTCCATAACCTCCTTGATTAGCATGGGTCTTCGGTTGGCCTTGAAATGAAAAAATAGGTTGCTAAAAATTATGGCCTTGCTATGAACTTTGAAAATAGGTCTGTTGGGGCTGATTAAATGGTTGATTTGGCGGCTGAAAGTGTTGAAAATTAGGTTGGGAACTTGGTTAAAACTGCTGAAAATTATAGCTCTGAAAATTCTGATTTTGGGGTTGAAATTGCTGTTGTGAGGGATGAATTTGTTAGGGCTGAAATTGTTGGTTTTGAAACTGAGAATTCTGATTGTATGTCTGTGAGGGTTGAAAACCTTGCTGATTTTGATGTTGGAAGGTCTGAAATGGTTGGAACCCTTGCTGACCTTGCTGAGTTTGCTGGAATTGAGGCTGAAATGGCTGAATTGGTTGCTGAAATTGCTGCTGAAAAGGCTGAAACTGTTGCTGCCCTTGCTGAGAATTTTGGAAATTCGGTTGGAACTGTTGTGAAGGGTTTTGTTGATAGAATGAGTTTCCGTACTTCAAATTTGGATGATCCCTCCTACCCGGATTGTAAGTAGATGAGTAGAGATTGTTCTTTTATTGGAATTGTCCCCTAATTAAAGCTGCTAGTGATTCATCTTGTTGAAGGTTTGGGCATAAATCCGAATTATGTTCTTGACTTGTACAAATGCTACACAACCTCATCACTTGATTTGTAGGTGGAGGTACTGAAAAATTCTGATTTTGGCTCACATTGTTTAATGTCATTTGCTTCACCAAAGAAGTAAGCTCCATTAAAGAACTCTTGATCTCTTTTTGTTCATTAGAAACCATTTGGACCTCATTTACCCCTCTAGTGGAAAGATCTCTACTTCCAAACTATTGTGAATTTTCTGCCATGTTTGAAATTAATTCACTAGCCTGATCTGGTGTCTTGTTCACTAAGGCTCCTCCAGCTGCAGCATCAATCATAATTCTATCCATCTGAAGTAGGCCCTCATAAAAATACTGAATAAGGAGCTGCTCACTGATCTGATGTTGTGGGCAACTTGAGCACAGCTTGTTGAATCTCTCCCAATAATCATATAGGGTCTCTCCCACTACTTGCTGAATACCACAAATGCTTTTTCTGATAATAGATGTTCTGGAGGCTGGAAAGTACTTCTCTAGAAATGCCTTCTTCATGTCTATCCAACTTGAAACATGTCCGGTAGGCAAATAATAGAATCAATCCTTAGCTGCTCCAGTCAGAGAAAATGAAAATGCCCTCAACTTGATATCCACTTCAGAAATCCCCTGAGGCTTCATGGTGGAGCATACTACATGGAACTCATGCAGATGTCTGTTAGGATCCTCTCCTGATTGACCTTGAAACTTAGGCAATAAATGAACAAGTCCTGATCTTAGATCAAAATCACCAGTAAGCTCTGGATAAGCAATACATGAATACTGGAATGCATCATCAGGAGTTACTAGCTCCTTCATAGTTTTCTGGTGTTCTGCCAGAGGACTGCTTGAATGAGTAGAAATAGACTGAGTAGAAATAATCTCAATAGCTTCTGAAATTCTACCTTGGTTTCTCCTTGCTTTGAAAGTCCTCTCAATTTCAGGATTAAATTCCTCAAGATCACCACCTGCAGTCCTGGTCATAAACCAAACAAGAAATGACAGCAAATGTATATAGAAAGATAAAGCAAATGAATTAGATCACAAAATATGAAAATAAGCATACAAGCTAAAATTAAACAAACTCAACTAGTGTCTTCCTTGGCAACGACACCAAAAATTTGATGACTGTCCAATATCAAGTGTCACGAATGAGGATCAAATTTAGATATTTATAAATTGAGAACCCTAGCTCACAAAATTAAAATATAATATAGGGGTCTCAAGTCGTATTTTTCCAATGACTAGTCAAGTGTGTTTAATTCAAGCTCGAAGTAGTCGTTTAGGTTTTTGGGGTTTTCAGATTAAAATGGGGGTTTGTTTTGCAATAAGGAATGAAAATTCAAGTTGAAATGCAATAGGCTTAACTAGAGCAAGATTAAACTAGGAAATTGCAACACTAAACTTAACCTACTTAGAAATTGAGCAATTCAATACTAAATTGTGTAATTAAAGGGCAAAAACTAATATCAAGTGCAGAACAGCAATATATCTATAACTAATTCCAGAAATGAAATACTGAAACAAAGTGAATGCAAAAACAGGGTTGGATTGTTGCAGAGAATTGCCTGATCGGTCGACAGACCGATCAGATGTGTGGCTGATCGGTCGCACAGACCGATCAGGTGATGTCTTAATCGGTCAAACAAACCGATCAGTAGCTGAAATGCGAACTAATACAGGATTAAGCAATGAAAGAAACAGAATTCAGAATGAAATCTAAACAACAAATCTATTTTTCACCGAGAATTCCTTCGTGCCGTCACACAAGAGCCGAACTAAGAACCCCCTAGCACGAGAATCAGCAAGATCGGATTGGTCTGATCAGATTAGCTTCAGTTTGGTGCGCATCTGGAGATTTCCATCGTTCCTTCCCTTCTTAGCTTACTAGATAGCTAATTTGGCTCAGAACTTCTCTGATATCTTCAAAGAACCCCTCCGAAAGCTCCGATCGCTCCAATTGACGAAGGATAGCAATCAGAAAGAATCAATCAATGGTAGCTCAGCTCTTGGCGAAACCCTCGCTTGAGCCTTGCATAATCGGATTTGGCTCGCAATCTTCACAGAGAATCCGTCTCTTTGACTCGAAATCTTGAAATGAAGAGTTGATCTGAAGTTAGCCGCGCGATCTCAGAAGGAAATAGACGAAGCACTCGAAGAAACTGGAAGAACACTGGCTACACGCCACGACGCCCCCAGGGCGGAGACGTTTGATTTAAATTATCCCATTTGAATTTGAACGGTTGTGATTGTTCCGGCCTCATCCAACGGTCGGATCTTCTCAGATCTGAACCAAACTTCCCAGATCTCCATCAATGGCTATGATCTACTTCTCCTTAGCTTGGATCAATCAGATCTGTGATGGATGGCTCAGATCTTCCTTTCTCTTGAATGGATGGTTGGAACTCCCCTTAAACTTGATCTGATGGTCAGATGGACTCCGATTGGGTTCAAAATTTTAGATCTTGATCTATGGACTGGATTAACTTTATCTTGGCCTCGGATCAATCAGAAGCTTAAGGACGGCTCAGATCACCCCGTTTCTTGATCGGATGACCCACGTTGATCCATCTCTTGATCCCCTTGATCGAAACCAATTCTGAGCTCAAGTCTGATCCAATCTGATTTAGGTTCATGATCAGTCAAAGCCGACAAAAATTAAATGCAAATTCAATGTCAAATCATCTCAAATATACAAAGATTTGTACCCAAAGCCAAAATAATAATAATTCATGAAACCTAATATAAATGCAAACTTAAGCATATAAAAAGGGATCAAAACATGGGTTTGAGATCCTAAAATGTTTAACAAAATAGTAATTATCAAGTACCCGACGGTACTCCACGTATGTAGCTCGATCACGAGCTACATGGTTCGTTGCTCCTGAATCTTTTTCGGCTCAGTACATTCCCGAGCAAAGTGACCCTTCTTGCCATAGTTGTAGCAAGTCAACTTTCTTTTAGGTTCCTTTCCAAACTTCTTTCCTTTCTTCTTGATTCGGGACTTGCACAGCAGTAGCACCAGCTTCTTTTCCCTTACCCTTTCCTTTCTTGAACCATCTTTTCTTATTCTTGGATCCAGAACCTTCAACTACAAAAGCTTGATCAGAAATCCTTGTGGATTCAATTCTCTCCGCCTCCAGTTCAATATGGAGTAAGACATCAATTAAAGTCTTGATACTCTCATTGTGAGTAAGGTTCTGTTTCATTATTTCCCAAGAATCAGGAAGGGAACGAATAACTGCCTGAAGCTGTTGTTCATCGGTCAACTCATGATCAGCAGCCTTAAGCTCCCGAATCATGTTACCCATTTCTCTTAGATGTTGGGTCATAGTAACATTCGGGGCTTTTTACAACTGTCAAACTTGATTGTCAGTTGGCGAAGCTTGCTTAAACTAACTCCACTGTATTTCTCTCTCAGGGCTACCCAAACGACATGAGCTGATGGTAGTGGTTCATACTCAAATACCAGATCGTCTACTATTAAACTAATCAATATCCCCTTAGCAGTAGAGTTCTTTTTCTTCCATGTCCTATAGATATCAAGATCAAGTTATGCTGTGATATTGAACCATTAACAAGTTCTTCCATGAACTGATTCACAGTCTCTAGAACTTCTTGTTCCTTAAGAACATATTGTATCTTGAGATGTCATATTTTATAGTTATCCCCATATAATCTCTCTCCCTTTTCTCTTTTTTTATTCATTTTTTTTAATTTTCGTTTGATTTAAATAAATCAAACTTTTTCTCACAAAAATCGAAACAACCACGACACATAGTCGCGAGTTCCCGATGACTACGTTGGATTCTCGCCCGGCAAGAGAAGAACACGACGGAGACAAACTCAAGCCGCGACATCGAACAGGGGCTAAGAAGTGATCGATATACAGAGGTAAAGTCATGCTTTTACAATCTATTGCTCTGATACCATTGTTGATATTTCTAAAGCATGAACTACAGAAACAAATTCTGTAAATCTAAATACTTACAATGATCTGCACTTGGAGAAGAAACTGGAAGACTTTGCCATCCGAAGAACGATCACGAACGAATCGAAAAGTTGTTCATAAGTTCACAAACCAAATCCCTCTTATGTAATATAATTAGACGAACCAATCTTGAATGCTCTTCTCAATAACCCCTTCTTCGTCATGTGCACTCGGACGAACCTTGCACAATGACCTTATACACAAGAGACGAACCCTTTCTCTTTGACCTCGCACAAATCTCGCACATAGCTTGTCTCGCACGATCTCCATTGGCTTGGACGCACACACATAGTGTGTCCTCTCTCTTGTCATCCCCTTCCATTTGCCTTGGTAGCAATATATATAGGGGTAAAAGGTCTCTTTATATTCCTCCATTAATGGAGGAATGTGAATGAGTTGGAAGATGAAGAGGAAGGGGTGCCTCTTCATCTTCCTATAACTCTTACAAACTTTGCGGGAACAAACACGGCGGTGAGGTCGCCTGGCGCAGGAAAGTACCCGTCCGGCGGCGGACCGAGCTTCCTTTTCACGGGGCGCGACTTCCTCGGTGGTGGCGGCCGCAGCGCCACCGGCGTCGCTGCTTGCTTGGGTGTCGTGCACTTCTCTTCCTCTCCGTTGCGGCTCGGGCTGGTCGTCGTCGCCGGGGAATCTTCGGTGCGATCCGGGGCTCGCCGATTGGCGGGAGGCGTCGTGGCCTGAGATTGAGGAGTTCGAAGCCCATGGTTTTAGCTGGGAGGATCACAAAGGCGGCAATGGCGATGGAGGAATCTAGATTGGATCGACCTGCTAAAGAAGAAGAAGAAGAAGAGGAGGAGGAGGAGGAGGAAGCGGGAAGTGAAGACGTTAGACGTGGTGATGAGAATCATAGAGCCTAGCAATGAAATTAAACCCAGACCGGAGATTTCGAGTTAAATTTGAGTTCGTAGGTTGAGTTGACCAGGGTTGAGCTGAATTTAGGATTTAATGATTTTTAAGAATTAAATTAAATTAATTTAATTTTAAATATTAAAATATTTTTATGTATATTAATATAAATGTTAGTAAGATAATGATGGAGTATTGAGATAAAAGTGAAGAATTATGAAAAAATAGAAAAAGTTATTTTAATAGGTTATTTGGGTTCAGGAGGTTCTGGTTCAAGAGTTTTGGATTTGTATTTGAGTTTGGATTGAGATTTTTTTAAAAAAAATTTCTTGGGGCCAATCTGAATCCGATCTAATCCACCCGAATTGACACCCTTACTGAAAATATCTTTAATTTATTTATGTCCTTAATTCTGAACTCAATAGCGTAAATTAAGAATAGTGAAAATTTAAATTTATAAAGGTTTGATAAAATTTATCAAGGCTTAGGATAATAATACTCACTAACACTATCAATGAGTTCTTAGAACTCTCCTGATTAAAAAAAAATTAAACTTTTAAATTTTTGAATTAATAGGTCCATTACTCAATTTCGAAATTGACTAATCAATCTAGAAACTCTAAATCTTCAAACCAAAATAATATACATGTGAAAACCTTCTTAATAATATATTTATGCTTACATCTGAATTAGATTGCATAAATTGAGAATAATAAAATTTTGAACTGATAGAAAAAATTAAAAATATATTCTCATTTTAATTCATGGCTCTTAATTTATGCTATCAAATTTAGATTTGAGAGTATAAATATATTAAAATTTTAAGAATATATTAATTTTGATTTAAAGTGATTTAGATTTTTTAATAAAAAAAATGATTAACCAGATCAGATAACGTTGAATCTAAGGTCATCGGTCTGGCCTCATGAAAGTTTTCCACCAGCCGCTAGGATAAATCGGAAAGTGTACATGGAGGCTCATCTTGACAATCGACATTCTCATATTCGCTATGCTAGGATTGCAAGATTGTAAATATAGTCTCACATTGAAAACATATGAGAATGATCAAGAGCTTATAAGGGAAATATATCTTTATTGATATAAGATCTTTAGATAGAGTCTAAAAGTAAAATCACGAGGGCTTAGACCTAAAGTTGACAATATTATATTATTCTGAAGATATCTAAATTCCTTTTGGTCAAGAAGGTTTAATCGCTGACTGTGCAAAAGATGGTCTAATCGAGCCATGTAAGTGGAATATTGACCTCGAACAAAGGAAGTGAGGCTCCCATGTCCAGACATTAGGTAGGAAGTTCTAGTAGTTCGGGTGAACCAAGAGGCAGAAGACCCGATGGGTCGAGGATCGGACGCCAAACAGATAAGCTTTCCACTTGAGGGGGCTCATATGGGAAAGATCATGGGCTTATAAGGGAAAGATATCTCCATAAGTATGAGGTCTTTTGGGTAAAGTCCAAGAGCAAAATCATGGGGGCTTATGCCTAAAGTGGATAATATTATACCATTGTGGAGATATTTAAATTTCTTTTAGTCATAACAATTGGTATCAGAGCCTAGCCTGCGGGAAGGTCTAATTGTCGACTTGCAAAAGAACTATAGTCTAATCGACCTATAGGAGGACTAGACATCAAGTAGGAAGTCCTAGCAGGTCAGGTGGACCGTGTCTGAATCAAGATGACCAGACACTAGGTAGGAAGTCCTAGTAGGTCTTGTAGACTGTGTCCCGATCAAGAGAACCAAACACTAGGTAAGAAGTCCTAGTAGGTCGGGTGGACCGAGGGGTAGGAAGACCCAATGGGTCCAGGATCGGACGTCAAGCAAATATACTTTCCACTTGAGGGGCCAACATGGGAAAGATCTTGGGCTTATATGGGAAAAATATTTCCATTGGTATGAGGTCTTTTAGGTAGAGTCCAAGAGAAAAATCATAGGGGCTTAGACCTAAAGTAGATAATATTATATTATTGTAGATATATTTAAATTTCTTTTGGTCATAATAATTGATATCAGAGCTCAGACTACGAGAAGGTCTAACTGTCGACTGTGAAAAAGAATTATAGTCTAATCAAGCTATGTGAGTGGAATATTGATCTCGAACAAAGGAAATCAGGGCTCTCATGTCCGGATCAAGAGGACTAGACACCAAGTATGAAGTCCTAATAGGTTAGTGGACTGTGCCCAAATCAAGAGGACCGGACACTAGATAGGAAGTTTTAATAGGTCGAGTGGACCGAGGCCACCAACCGGAACCACAATGCTTCCCTAGTTTACATCGGCGGAGCCAAGGGGGAGCGCACCCCCTCGCTCTGAATACATTCATGATATATATATATATATATATATATAATTGATTTTTCTGATCGGTCAGAGACCTCCCTGACCGATCAGACAGCTGCATGATCGGTCAACCTGACCGATCAGCCGTTACCTAATGCCGACGGGTTCATTGCTACCCGACGGGTTCATCGTTACCCTTAAGATTCATCGCTCACCCCCTAGGTTATAATTTTGTTCGAGGGCGGCGGTCGAAGGCCGCTGATGGTCACCGATGGTGTCCACCGATGATCACCGCAGTCCGCACCTGATCAATTATATATATATATATATATATATATATATATATATTATATATATATATATATATATATATATATATATATATATATATATATATGATGTTTTAAATTTGTTAAATTTTTTTTATAAAATTGTCATTTGAAAAATAATTAATAAAAAATAATCAATTATTTTAATGCTAATGCTAATAATTATATTTTAGCGTTCTTTATTATTTCAATATAATTAATAAGTATTCTTTCCTTCTCTATAATATATTACAATAATCATCTTGAAACTGTATCATAATTCATAATTTGATGTCTAGGAATAATTACTTTATTGGTATGCATAAATTTTTATATAATAGTATTTTAGTCTTTTGATATATTTATTTGATAGAAAAAATATTTTTTAAAATTTTTTTTGAGCACCCTTTTAAATTTCTGTCTGGATTCGCCGCTGCTAGTTTACCAAGTGTACGGGGAATGGAGTCGAGTCATATACTTGGCACAAGCCAAAAATTAAACAATGGTGTAAAATTCCATCTACGACGTGTAGGACTGATGCACGTGAGAGGGGGGGTGAATTACGTGACTTTTAAAACTTATGTTTTAAAATCAGAGTTGATAGAAAATTATACGATGCTTTGAAAAACGTACACGGTGGAAGAATTAAAATGAAACACGAAAGCGAAAAATAATAAAAAATAAGCGAGGAGTTTTACTTCGTTCGGAGCCTTCGGCGACTCCTACTCGAAGGCCCAGGCTCCTTGAACCTTTCCTGTGGGCAATTCACTAAAATCCTCTACCGGTAAACTCCCGATAGAGCGATTCGAATACAAGATTGGGCGGAAGTGTAACAATCATACACTTCCACCTTAAATAATTTCAGTGCAGACAGAACAATTAAAAATGTGTTACCCAACACTTAAGATTATCTGAAGCAGCTTGGGTGTTGGGAGCGATCTTCCGGCAGCGGTCGGACAGCGTCGAGTCAAAGCACAAACCGTAGTAGAGGAGCTTGGAAGTAGGAGAGCGCCAAAGCTTGAACCAGAGAAAAACACTTATATTGTTAGAGGGCTCGCTTGCCTCTTTTTATAGTGCCTCGAGCTGCCAATATTCAATCTGATGCATGATCTTCTCATCCCAAATTTTATCCATTAGCAAGCTATTCTTTGGGATAATTCAAAGAAGATAACGTTTCTATCCTTTGCTTCACTTAAAAAAATAATTTAAATAAAGTTTAAACTCTCATACAGAATAACATTTTATTATTAGTAGGAGTAATTTTATTCTTAAATAAAATAAGAAATACGAATAATTTAAATGAGAGTTTATCCTCCACCGAGGCTTTAAATGGGGAATAATTTTGTAAAATTTACCTACAAATTCTAATTAGTTCACATATCAAATAAAACCTGTAAAATAGAGTTAATGCAATGGACTAAGATAAGAATGCATTTAGAGTTAATTAGACCCCGTCCAAACCTGGATAAGGATCTAACTAGGACTCAACCGAGGTCACCAAAAATGGGCCTAAGTTGGATCGCGCCTACAGTCCTAAAATAGGACCTGTCCTCACTGGAGGAGCTGGTTCGCTCCTCCAGTGACTTACCTTACTTACCTCGTGCAGCTCTACTCAACTTCTTAACCCACCAGGTCTTTCTGCCATGGCTCAACCACCCTGGTCTTTTTGCCAAGTTTCAACCAACTTGGGCTTCAGCCAATTGTCAGGACCCGCGAACCCAACTGGACTTCCCACCAGGACTGAACCACCCTGGACTTCAGCCTAGTGTCAGGTCCTAAGTCTTTCAACCCTGCACACTTAGAAAAGAGGTCAAAACCAAAAACAAGCCTAACTTTATCCTATTTGTCATTCATCAAAACTTAAGTTTAACTATTAGTGCAAATTGCACCAACACGATGTTCTTCTAGCGAGTTGAAAAGTTTAGAATGTTGGTTGCGGGTGAGAAACCGTTTGCGCTTCCAAATTTATTCTAGTAGCCTGAAAAATTTTTACGGAATCGGACCGGTCACCTCCAGAATCAATCAGATCATAAGACCTGAATACTTAGATTATTAAAAAAAAACAATGGTGTAAAATTGCCCGTACGAGCATGGTGCGATAGTAAAACACTGAGAAAGAACAATATATAAATTGTACTTTGAATTTCTTTTGTAGGCGAACTAAGGAAGATTATCTACCTCAATGAGTAATCGAACAAAAGTTAGGGCACCTCAATTATAAAAGAAAAAACACTTCTGTGTTTTTGATGAAATGTTTCAGCATTGAGGGGGAAAAACCTCAATCAGCTGTACAATTTGGCTCGATATACAAAACCTCACTTTCATTTCCCCCAAACAGATTAAACAAACAAATCATGTCAGGAGATACCAAGGAAAGAACAAATTGTGATACTTTGGATTATATACTTCGATAAAAAGATAAAACAATCATATATGAGGATCTATGTATGCTTTGCTATCACATTCACATCTCACATAACAAATTGCTAATCTTCTGAAGCTCCTCCAGAGCTGCAAATGCTGCAATTTGTTGTTGTCGAATATCCTCATTTGCATTCCATTTGCTATTGCCAGAATTTTCGGGGACTCGATCTTTCTTTAAGGCCAACTCAATGATCTGCCAAATAGAAGGTTCAATACCATGAAGATGAGGTTTACAAAACTAAGAGGTGGCAGATCAAACACTTGATTTGCTCGAAGATTTCTTAGCAAGACAGGGATTATGCAAAAAAAATGACTAATTTTGCAATGTGCTCATAATATTTTGGATGAGATGTTAAAGATAAGTTGGCTAAAAGAGGCATAAATTCCAGTCGTTTAGTAATGATTAATGAAGGCAGCTTGTCCAGAGCTACCTTCTTCGACTTCACCATTTAAAGTTTTTGAATGTGGGAAAGAACTAGGAAATTGGCCAGGTGCAAAGCTTTAGAAGATGAAAAAAAGGACCAAGGAAAATGGACTAGCACATGCATCTTCCAATGCTTTAGTACAATGTGCCTTGATGAGTGAAGGTTTGGTGAGTCAACTATTCACTTATTTGTAATCCACATTGTTATGCCAATGATCCCACCATGATGAGTTGCCAAAAAGACAAGGAGATGCCCCCGATTCTTCACCAGTAAAACATGGATTTTATCATGCCATTGGGGCCATTGAGTTTGCTACAATGTTGTATCACTAGTAACATTCAAGTATTCCAATAGCAATTTGTCAGAAAATTATGCAAAAGGAAGATGGTATTAATGTTCAGCTAGAAAGATCTTGTCTACGCACACAGGAAAACAACTGCAACTTGAGCTAGTTGATCAACGTTTTACCTGTATTTTATCAAACATGGACTTTCCGATAGTTCTTAAAGTCCCATCAATATTTTTGTCTTCGTCTTTTATTGTTTCATGCACTGAAAAAGGAATTGCAGCATGGATGATTAGTTTGAAGGTAAGAAATAGTGTGACCATCTAAATCAAAAAGGGAGTTTTTTAGATTCAGCTGTTCCATTTTTCAGGTTACCTTGACAACAGCCTCTATCAGATTTTTTAAACGACTGAAATCCACCAGCTAGAGGTTTCTGCTGCTTTAGAGATGCTGCTTCTCTTTGGGTTACACACTCAGTGACCCCTTCCTTATCAATAATGTAACTACATGGTTCTTCTGCGCGATTAATTTCATCATAAGCATCAAGAATCAATGAACTTGATGTTACACTACTTTCTTCTGAGTCATAATCATGGTCATTGACCATTCTAAGGGAATTGCTGGCTGTTGACAGATTCTCAGCACTAAAACATGCTTCGCCACCGATATCTACTTGTTTTCTTTTGATGTTTTGATCAGTTGGTTCCTCATGAAAATATGATTCTGTTCCTGCCTCTGAAGCACCAGGAACTCCACATCGATACTTACTTCGGTCTTTCTCAAGATTACTGTCTACAATGGTTTTCTTATCAGAAGGTGCTACATTTTTGTTTTTCTTTGGTATCTCCATTGGACAGGAATCAGATCCTGTCCTTGATGAACTTAATTTTTTAACTACTTCCTTTTCCTTGTCGTTCAAAGTAGTAGTGGCACTATTTCCCTTTTTAAGTTCTTCTGCTGCATACATCAATCTCCATTTCTCTTCCCAGTAGCTGTCTGATAGCTGACTATGTCCTTGTCTAGCTTCGCGACTATACCTAGAGCTTCCTCCCTGAGAAGAACAAGAGAAAACCAAGTCCAGAGCAAGAGCATGCATCGACTTTGCTTTCTCGATCAACTTACTGACATTCAAGTCTTCAGGAATATTCAACAACCTCTGGAGACAAGCTGTTGCGAAATCGGTGGCTAGAAGTGAAGATCTCAAGTGAAGTAGAACAGAAACAGCCATTGCTAGGATAAAGGCTCCCCTAGGCGAGCACAATATCCTGCATCTAAATTCTGCCTCATTTACTTTATCTGGAAAACTAATATTATTCGAATAGGAGAATATTTCGTCCCACATTATCAAAAGATCTTCTAGTGAAAATTCTCGTCCAAATAGAACACGCAGCCATCTCATTGCAAAGTACTGAGGCTCTACTCCAAGCTCGGCTAGATGACTGTGAAGAGATGAATCAATGGCAGCAAGAAGTTGATAAATTGCTGAGGCAGCTTCAATTATGGGAGGCAAACCTGTACTGGACCCAATGGCGGGAGAGGGAGAGAAGAATTCTGCCAAAACAACCACACCGCGGGAGTCATTCATTAAAATATCGAACATGCAGTAGGCATCATGCTCCATGAATTTTTCAGATAAAATGATACCCAACTCTCCTTCTGCTCCATAAGCATCACTCATCAAAAAGATGTCCCTTGTCTCGGGATCTAGCTCATCGAGGCTTCTCAATTTGGCGGTTTTCCCTTGTGTACTACCATCTAAATCAGTTCCTATGTTCCGGTTCATAATTCTCTCAAATCGGTAGGTGGCGCTCAAGGTAGTTTCGGGAAGAGATACCCCTTGAAACTCATCATTGAAGTGGTCTTCGTATTGTCCACGTACATTGGAAAGGTACTGGAGATCAACATTAAGAACATACAAAAGTGGAGCTAGTAGTTCATGCATTCCTGTAGAAACATACATGTGGATTTTGTCACTCGCAATGTATAGATAAAAAATCAAGTACAAAATAGATGGTAATATCGTAAATATATACTGGCATTGATAAGGCAACAATATGGAATTTCAGTTTCTATAAACCAAAATAAATGCAACATAAAGCTAATGAACACTCTGAACTGTCAAGATGGAAAACCTTACAATCCATTATGCTGATAACTATATAAACTAGGAATTTCAAGTGAATACCAACATTTCTGGTGTATTAGATAACAACGCAATCTTTTTTATCTGCAAATGAAAAGTTAATCTTGATATTGAATAACGGCACAATCTTCCTTCTGGAAACATAACAATCCTATCAGTGATGGATATGGCAAATTTACTGGTAGCATGGCTAAGTAAAAAATGTGTAGTTTCATATGAAGATTCAATTCAACTAATTGGTTTCAAGTGTATCACATTACTAAACACAAAAATGCAACAAACTTATTTTTTTGGTCATAAGTAATTACTGTTTGATTGCTTAGATAGCAAAAGCAAGCATAGAGCAATGCTAGGCAACCAAGATGAGAACAAATTCCTATACCAAAAAACTTTAAGCACCTTGCCTATATCCACATTCTGGATGAATAAGGCACCACAAAAGAAGTATTCGTCTCAACATAGTCTGGCATGTAGTTGTCTGGAAATAGCTTTCCTCATCAGGATACAACCGTGACAAATCCTGATCGAGCATCTTCTCCAATTCAGCATTCCTAAAATAGCAGCTCCAAATACTATCTGTCGAGACAATGTGTGGATTAGTGTCAATGTAGACAATGTTATTATACCAAACAAAATTCATAAAACATGCATGCAAGATTGAGTATGTGTTCTCAAAATTTAGGAGGTCATCAAGTCACATTATCAAAAGTTCAAAACAAACGAGAAATGATTTATTTCCTTCCTTCTGAACTTGTTTTCTAATCTTCTAAGTAGCTGAAGGAAGGAAAATCAACCAAGATCTAAAAGTTCCAATCCAGTTATAGTTCAAGAAAAGAGAGTTTCATAGGCTCGATAAGCCTAAAGTGTAATAGATAAAGAAACGCAATCCACCAAAGCTTAACCCCTAAAATGGGATCCAGGATCCATCCATCCCATCTCTCTCTAATGAGATTTGATTCTCATACAATCTTTCAATTAAACTTTTTGAAAAAGTCATCACTTTCCAATTAAATGGGGCAAAACTTTGGAATCAGTTTCAATACAAATTCTCCTTGAATTGGAAGTCTGAGAAAGATGTGAAATTCAAGGAAGGAGTCCATATCCAACCCCATAAATCATGGCAGATGATCCATGCTTCATTAGGGATCAATTACGCAAAATAAGCATGATCCTATAAGACAGATATTTCTTTAGATATATATGTCTAACACCTTTACATTACAACTTGAAATGGATTCTTCACATCAACATCATATATGTGAGCATAAATACATCACAATTCACAAATGCTGTGGTGCCAAAAAAAAAAAAAACAGGTGAATGTCGACTGATGAATTGTTTAAAGGAAGAGCATTTCGATACCAAAAATGAGGAAGGACAGCAAGTTTAACACCGACCTGGACTTTGTGATAATGGATTGTCCTTGGCAAGATCGGGAGAGCCGATATCATCCTTTGAGAGGTGAGGATCTACTATAAGCCTCCGTCTCAAGTTGGCATATCTATCAAACGAAACATTAAGCGAGTCAATGAAAAGTATAATGATGACCGTGAACCAAAGATGCCATCCTCAAGATGATTAAACTAAATGTGTTTCCTTCAATTGGATATACGCCAGGAAAACTCGAGGAAAATACAATCCAACCTTCTCCGAGAATCTGCAGCGACCCGGCGGAGATCGGCGATGGAAGAAGAAGAGCTTGGCAGGACGCCGAGATCGATGCGCCATCGTACTCCGCGGAGGTCTGAGAATCTGGCCTCGGCGCTCGATTCGTGCGAGGAAGGCGGCGTTTGATCGAATGCGGAAGAGGGCGGCATCGACCAATGGCTTTCCGATTGTTTGGAGAAGGAATCGGGGGGAAAACAGAGAGGAAATCGAGATCAAATGGTAAAGGAGAGGGAAAAGTTGGGATTTTTGGAAGGAAGAAATCAACTTTATTGGGTCAAAAGCAAGGGAGGAGGAAATTTTGCGCCTTTTTTTTCCTATTGGCGGAAGAACATTTTGCGTGTGTGATTTATTTGGAATTAAAATTTATTTTTCGGACTTTTTTTATTGAATAAAATAAAGCGACGTGATTTTACAGGGACGTCGTTTATTAGCATGCATCGTAATTCGTAAATCCTCGGAATATTCGTCCACAGCTTCCGGAGCTATGGTACAATGATAGGACGACAAATTACTATATTAAATATTCATAATTTAATTCTAATTACATTTTATTCATAGGAATTTTTTCTTTTAAATCGGACGTGAATCTGGGACGTTGAGCTCCGCCACTGCAAGCGCTTTCTGATTTACCCTAATGGTCGATGAAAAATATTCATGAGACCGAATCGATCATCCAAGATTGAAAAAATCTGATTAATTATTTTTTTTAAAATATTCGTCCTCTAGTGATTAATCAGCCGACTAAACCCACCGACCAGTCAAATGGGCCACGGTGAGAAATCAATGCAAAGGCCAATGCTAAATGACCATCTGATCCTCCTATATTGATTTTTTTTCAAAATTTTTAATATTATTTTTAAAAACTATTTTAAAATAAATCGTAATATATATTTTGTGACTTTAATTAAAAATATAAATATTTATATCAAATATATACAAAATTTAATGGACTCAAATATAATTAAGAAAAAAAATAATTTTGGGTAGCTAGATTCTGACCACTAAAATTTACCAAATTAGGATATCTAAGACCATCTCCGATATAAAATTTATGAGAAATTTAAAAAATTAAAAAAGCTAAATAAAAAATTTTGAACCATGGTAGAGATGGGCTTCAAGATTTGTAGTTTAAGGGTGATAGTGAAAATTCAAATATGTTCTTTGTCTCACAATTTATGTAATATGTATTGAATCATGCGATTGCATATTATGAATTGGATTACAAATAAATTCATTTAGAGTTCTAATCATTGGAGATATTTCAATAAAATTTCATATTATTGATGTGACATTAAAAATATTAGAGCTTTATATTAGAGATTTATTTGGTGTTTAGTAGGCATCTCCAATTATTAGAGCTCTATTTATTTTAAAATTGATATGAGCGAGACTAATAATTAATGATGTATAAAAAAATTTGATAATGTAAAGTCCATAAAAAATTATAAAAAGGTATTTTGATTGAGAAGAGAATGATAGATTTTTATATTTTTGATATGACATTGAGATGACATATTAGAGACTATTAAAAAAACTCATATAGGATTCCAATTATTAGAGTTCTATTTATTCTAAAATCGATATGTGCAAGACTAATAATTAATGATGTATAAAACTTTTTGATAATGTAAAGTCCATAAAAAAATTATAAAAAGGTATTTTGATTGAGAAGAGAATGATAAATTTTTATATTTTGATATGACATTGAGATGATGTATTAGAGACTATTAAAAAAAAATTCATATAGAACTCTAATCCTAAAGCACCCCCAATGATTAAAGTTTTATATAAGATTTTTTGAGTCTCTAATATGCCAATGTCATTTCAATGTTATATCAAAAGTATAAAAACTTATCATTTTGTCCACAATAAAAAAAATCTCCCTATAATTTTTTTGTGGACTACACTATCAACTTTTTTATGCATTTAATTATTGGCCCTGCTCATATTATTAATTTTGAGATGAAAGAGTAGGTTTGAAATTTCACTATCATTCTTAAATTACAAATCTCAAATCTTGCATAGATAAAGGCATCTCTAATGCAAGGTTTATAAGAGATTTGTAAAATCAAAAAAGCTCAATAAAAAAGCTTAACTATTGTAAAGGTGAGATTTGAGATTTATAGTTTAAGAACAGTAGTGAAAACTCAAATCTACTCTTTTATCTTAAAATTGATGTAATATGCATGGAACCATGTAACTATATGTTATGAATTAGATTACAATAAAGTTTACTTAGAACTCTGACCATTAGAGATGTTTCAATAAGTTTTTATAATGCCGATATGACATATTGAAATAAAAAATAATAATTTATTTAGTGCTCTGATGATTGAAGATGCCCTAAGATCAATTAAAGTTGTTTTCTTCAATTTTTTCATTTCACAAAGCTCTTAAAAGGTGACAAAAAATGATTCGCTCGTCCTCAGCGCCCTTGCCAATCCGTCCCAAGGCCAATACGGAGGAGGTAAATCACAGGGACTACTAGCTCGAATGCTGTGGCTAATGCTTAAGGAGAAGGGATATACTGATTTTGCTAGATTTTGACCCCTAAACTTTTAGGTGGCAATCCACATACTAACCATTAATCTATTATGTGGGGACTCCCAAAGCTCTTAAAAATTTTTTATTGGAAATGTCTTTAGTAAAAATTAAAAGAGTGTCTTTATTTTGAGAATCATTAAAAATATATATATATATAATTTATTTTTTTATTAAAGGACGTCCCACCTCATTAGCCCTTATAAAATGACAAAACTATTCTTAAGTTTCTGTCATGCACATTAAATCTTAAATCAAATAGCATATTATAAAAATTACAATTTTATATATGCTTGAATGATAGATAAACAAAATTGAATCCATGTTATATCATCTATAAAATATAATTATTACAATATGAATATTTTTAATAGGTTAAATATATATTATAGTAACTATAAAATCGTAAATATTGTAATACACTCTGTTAGTTCAGTATTTAATTTAATGCGTGCGATTGAAAATAATAATGTTGAACAATTTGAGAGTAGCTGCATTATTTTACAAGGGAGTTGGATGCCTTTTTAATAAAAAAAAAATCAGAAAGAGTAGCTTTTAATGATTTAAAAAATAAGGACCCCCTTTGACAATTGCCCCCCAAAGACTTAAAGAACAAATTTTCTGAAAGTAGAATGTTAGTGAACGTGTCTCACTTTCGTCCATCCTTAGACTTGGAAAAGTCAAACAAAAATAAAATCATGATTTAGAAAGGGCGCTGGCGCATGGAGAGTTGGGAAAATGAGCTTTTCACATGCCAATTTCTAATGAATCCGAGCTACATTTGAAATAATTAAATTTTCAAATAATTTTGATGGTTCAAATGTATACAACCTTAATATTTTTATCCCTTCCTCTTTCGTGCATACAAACCTAATCTCTTCTCTGCTAATACTCCAAAGGTAGAAAAAAAATCTGACACTCTATTTTAGTCGTCGAGATCATCCTGTTGGATATTATTATTATCTCTATTAGGTGGACTTATTTGTAAGTTGCACAAGTAAATACAATCTGAGCCCTTAAAGTGATCTAACTTATATTTATTGGGTTTCGGATTATTGGATGTAGGTTCAATGTATATAACCCTTTAAACCAATCTGTTATTATCTATGGGCTGATAACAGATTGGATTGCTATATAAAGGGGAGGTCCCCAAGGGTTTAGGCGATCTTTATGACCTAGTTTCTTGTTCCCCATTGACAAGAAACTTTACGGCGCCGTCAAACCTAAGCCCGTTGGAAGATCCTCCTTCTTCCTTCCGTTGCATCTTCTTCCACAGGGATCAAGCCGACGACGCTACGACAAGGACGATGACTCTTCAATCAGGTTCCTTGTCATTCGGTTTATATCTTATATTTTGTTATGTCATGATTCGATGAAATAATAGATCCATGCTCATGTACATTATGTTTTCTCTTCGAGTTCTTATTTTGTTTCTAGAATTCATGCGGTTAGGAGAAAACATAATATTCTATCACATCCCACATCGGAAGCATTCACAAGTGTTTTTTTGTCTTTCTCTTAGGCGACGACAACTCACTTAGGGTTTTCTATGAAATCCACATACTGATCTGGTGTGACTCTCTACATTCAAGTTTAGGATTTTGTTTGCCGTCTATATGCTCATTTCAGAATGGCACAAGAAGGTGTGACAGGGTTTCAACCTCTGGTTCTCGATTATCCATAAAGGTATATATCATAGATATATTCAAGGAACAACCTGGGTTTGGTGTTGGGAGATCATCACTACAATAAGAATAGTCTGATCCCAGATCCAACCCTACATGGGCATGATTTCCTAAATACTTGGATCACGTTATTGCTGAAAGTTAGCATAATAATAATGCATCCAAGGGATCTAAAATGGGTGCAATCAGACATGTTTAAGTTGATCAGTGGATTTTTGATCAAAACTCACTGATTGACATGTTTAGTCTTTAGTGTTTGTGTTTGTCTCCGGTGGGTTTGGATGTCGTTGGTTTTATTACACATTGATTTTTGAAGTTTGTAATTTTCATTGAAGAGTTGGGATGTAAATTTCTTTGGATTCCAAAATAGCACTCTTGTTGTGCTTGATATATTCAGAATAACGTATATATGGATTAGGAAAATCTCCACCAGTGTGAATTTGATTGCTAATAATTTCAATATTTAAAAATTATAAGCTTCAGTTGATATTGGGTAGAAATTGCATTGGAATAGTGTCACACCCCGAGACCAATGGAGTCGCTGATCCAATATAAATCGGATAGTCTTTTCCTTATCCAACGAACAATTTACACAGACACACAAACACACACAAATAAATATTGGCCTCAGGCCACAAAACAGATATATATAGCATAAGGAAATGAAACACCACAATACTGGAAACATAAAACTCACCCGAGCTGCCCTCGGGGGAGACACGCAACAAAATCATATCATAAAGTCCAACAAAGGACTCAAAAATACATTATCGTATGAATGGATCACGAATACAAGTCCACGATATACGAGAATAAATACAACGCATAAAGAATGCTATAACAAAAAATCAAACGCGGAAGCACCCAACAATGGAGTCATAGGGACCCGGGACTGACAACTAGGCTTCTCTGGCGAGCTATCAACCTGAAAACATAAACAATGCGACGGGTGGTGAGTCAAAGTGGACTCCGTGGGTATATAAAAAGATATGCATGACAGAAAAATAGCTAAACAAGCTATACAGATACAACAGGATACAATCTCAACAATAGTATCAGAAATGTATATAACTGAAGTAACAAAGGTATGTACATACCAGAAATCAGTTTATCATGATCATAATAGGACTCGTACCATACGAGCAAGTGCAGGATCATCAAACCACACAAAAAGTATATCCTGTATGTACATATCAAACAAGTGTAGCAAATAAATGCAGCAAACACAATCAAATACACAAATGCATCATATGCACATAATGTAATGTCATAGTCACCCCCTAACACTAGTCAAGCCACCGAGACATGCGATAATGTATCGGCCTAGTGGGTAGAGTTGTGACACTGTCCGCACTATGTCATTATTGCTCATGAGTGACCGAGTGGACAAGATGCTGGTGGAGCTCTCGCTTTGCCCCATGTATATATGGGGGAGATATCTCTCTCATCTTCTCTGGTATATGGGAAGAGAAGGGATCTCTGCCTGCTACCACGCTTGAAACTACTACCCATGAGTGGTCGAGTGGAGCAGTATAGAGCAAATGCACACACCCAATGATATCCACTAATCTATGAGTGGTCGTGTGTGCATATCATGTGCTGGAAGACGATAGGCTCAACCATAAGGGAGTCACTAATCGCCGACAGCAACAGTGCAGGTGATGCATGTCTCTAACACACGCAACCCCTACCAGGTCATCGACACATCACTCAACCTATCATGCACAGGTCGTAAACATGTATCATAACCCAATCATCCTATATCCAGACACACGTGCAAGTATGACTAGAACCAATCAATGCAACCATATAGTGGTGAGCTATGTTATATATACATACTCATGCTCATACCAATGTTATACAGAATCAGATAACAAAAACATGAGACTGTATAGAAAAAAATTTAGATCATATCCAAGGTCAAGCATAAGTATCAAGCAGGATAGCAAAACGGTAGCAGATAAAGGTAAATATCAGCCTACTGCATAAGTAACAAATAACCATGCATAAAAGGTAAAGTAGATCTACAGAATACAAGAAAGAAGTACTCGCCTCCAAAGAGTAGAAGTCCGTATCAAAACTGAAAAGAACCACCCGTCGATAATCCAATCAAGGCCCTATATCAAGGATATATATTTAATTAGCTATTACACAGATATGATAACTAGCTAATTAATTCCTAAACCAAAACAGGGTTAACCTAATCATCTCCTTTTCATTTAATCCCTTCTAATTAAATGAAGGGTTTCCCCATTTTGAATGGTATGGTGCATGTCTCCTTTTCATTTAACCAAATCTGAGTAGCTTGAACGATTATATCAATTCTGAGCAACATTTACCTCAAATTCCAGCTCTAATTGCAGAAACACACAGCGAGCAGAAGATGAGAAAATGAAGCCCGATTTCCAATTTCAATCTCCTGGAATCAGACCTCAGATTCGTGGGTGCCCCATTCTATTCCAAACATCCTGGCAATCCCTGGGCGAGAAGATGATCCCAGTGGTCGGCGGCTAAGGAGATTACAACTGTGGGATTTCCAAAAGCGATCATGGGTTTTGGGATCAATCCCACAGATCCATGAGCCGTAATTAGAGATCCTTACCTCAACCAGTCTGTCGGCAGAAACTCCACCCAGCTAGGGATGGAAATAGGTCAGGCGGCCTGTGGCCTGGCCTGACCTGTTTAAAAATAAAATAATAATCATGCCTTTTTGAAAGCCTGTTTTTCTTATCAGGTCATACCCAGGCTCAATATAAAGTCTGTGAAGCCTGACAGGCCGGCCTAGGCCTGTTAAAATTACAATTTATAAAATGTCAAAATAGAGATTTGAACCTAAGACTTCTGCTGAGCAAACTCTTATCTACACCCTACTAGCCAACAAACCATAAATCTATTTCGTTATATTATACATATTTTATATATGTATATTTTTATTTTGAATAATCGAATATTCGAATTAAATTGTTATATTTTATATATTAGAAGTATTTTAGATAATCGAATTAAATTACAAGCTTTGTAAACAGGCCGCAGGCCAAGCCAGACTATTGAACAGGTCAGGCTCAGGCCAAGAACAAAGTCTATAACAGGCCACAGGCCAGGCTCAGGCCAGTTTGCTATTATACATGCCTGGCCTGTTAAGGTAAAAGCCTGGCCTGGCCTGACCTGTTTCCATCCCTACACCCAGCTTCAATAGCACGTTCCACCCAGATTAGGATCGGCACCTCAAGTCACTATGGCGGAATCCCTAACTCACGCTCGCGAGGTGGTTTGGGGAGCGAGGAATCAAAGCTCAAATGCTTGCCAGATTCCCAAGGGTTGAGTTCGCCGGAGAGATGGACGGCGAAGAAGGTGATGGTGGTTGTAACGCCCGCTTTTTTTTTTCCTAAGCGGCGTTACGTTAACATGCTTAGGGCATGTAGACATCATAAGGCAGCGGAATAACTTAACTTATACATGCCCTGTTACCATTCTTAACTTATTGACATGGGAACCTTAGCATATTAACTTTGAACTTAAGCATCCTATCATGTCTCACATAACATCATATTATAAGGTTCCATAAGTCATTATTCAAACACATAAGTAGACATATAGTTCCTGGGCCAAGTCACTACGTCACACATGCGTTCTTGCCCTCCTGCTGCTTCCTTCATTATCCCCTTGAATGATCTGCGGTATAAGGAAATAAGACTATAAGCACACAGGCTTAGTAAGACTCTTTCCTACTCACAAAACCATCCATCATTCATCATCTCATAATGAGCACATAAAACATTAATATACTTGGTGCTCTACTTAGAACATAACATCTTGCATCACTTATCGTATACATAGCATGACATGAACATAAACATAGTAACATTCTAAGCATGGCATGATACATGGCATAAACATAAACATCATAGACATTCTAAGCATGACATAATTCATTCATTCTCATGGCACAATTCATAAACATAGTGAACATTCTAAGCATGGCATAATTCATGGCATATCGTAAACATAGTGACCATTCTAAGCATGGCATAATTCATGGCATGAATCATAAACATAGTGAACATTCTAAGCATGGCATAATTCATGGCATATCGTAAACATAGTGAACATTCTAAGCATGGCATAATTCATGGCATAAATCATAAACATAGTAAACATTCTAAGCATGGCATAATTCATGGCATATCGTAAACATAGTGAACATTCTAAGGATGACATAATTCATTCATTCTCATGCATACTTCTTAACATGAAACTAAGCATAAAATCTTATCAACATAGCATAATGCATAACATGAATGAATGCATGAGTGGAATGCATATACATAAGGATGCTTAACTTTTAAAACATACTTTTCATTGCTTAAACATAATCATCATAACATCATTTGGGGTCCCCGGCTTGTACCACATACATACATCATTGCGCGCATCCCTAACAAGTCCGAGGTCGCGAGCCCCAACCTACTAGGGTAAGGACAGCATAGTCGGTAGTCCCCGAACCGAGGCGTTCTTAAAGTGCCCATCCCTGTTGCACAGCTCCGGTAGTGCCAGAACCGTGGACAGCTACGGTAGTCCAAAACCGGGGCGTTCTTAAGGTGCCCATCCCTTGGACCCATACTTCGGTCCGGTACAAGCCCATACATAAAGTAAAATACTTTTCATGCTTCATCATTCATATGACATTCATGGCATCTTTAACATAGCATAACTTGTTACGGCTCGGCCCGTCTATCGGCCCATTTACCGGTCCTCACGACCGTCGTACCGTCGACCATCGACCGTGCCGTCTTAGCATATTTATGCCTTAAAGACATAAGCATCATCTTTCATTCATCATCATTCATAACATATTCATTCATTCATCATATTTAACATCATCATTATGCCTTAAAGGCATGAACCTTAACTTCATTCTTCACTTTCATTTTTTTAGACATGACATCATTTTCATTCTTAACATAGCATCATTTTCATTCTTAAACATAAACATAACATACTTAACATGACATCATTTTCATTCTTAAACATGGCATCATCCTCATTCTTAAACATAAACATAACATACTTAACATGGCATCATTCATATCATGAACCTAACATATCATAGCATCATTTTTATCGTGATCATAACCCTATCATTCTTATCATGGCATCATTCATATCCTGAACATATACTTATCATACTTATCATGGAAACACATAAACATATACTTGAAGTTAAAGGCTCAACCCTAACCCTTGGGCCCTTGAGGTTGGCCGAAACATATGGGGTCTCTAGGGTAATCCAAAAATTCCCAGAATTTATACTTAACCTCCACACATCATAAGGGAACATAAAGTAACATTATCAAGATTTTTTTTGGCTTAATTATAGACCTTTAAATCATGGTGACCGAAACCCTTAAACTTAGGGTTCTTAGTTTTGTTTCTTTCATGTTGGCCGAAACCCTAGGGTGTCCTAGGGTACTCCAAAAATTCCCAAAAATTATACTTAACCTCTACACATCATAAGGGAACATTAAATAACATTATCATGATTTTTAGCATAATTATAGACCTGTAAATCATGGTGGCCGAAACCCTTAAACTTAGGGTTCTTAGTTTTGTTTCTTTCATGTTGGCCGAAACCCTAGGGTGTCCTAGGGTACTCCAAAAATTTCCAAAAATTATACTTAACCTCTACACATCATAAGGGAACATTAAATAACATTATCATGATTTTTAGCATAATTATAGACCTGTAAATCATGGTGGCCGAAACCCTTAAACATGAGGGTTCTTAGTTTTGTTTCTTTCATGTTGGCCGAAACCCTAGGGTGTCCTAGGGTACTCCAAAAATTCCCAAAAATTATACTTAACCTCTACACATCATAAGGGAACATTAAATAACATTATCATGATTTTTAGCAAAATTATAGACCTGTAAATCATGGTGGCCGAAACCCTTAAACATGAGGGTCTCGGTTTTCTTTCCTTTCAACATCCAATTCGAAAACCAACCACTATATATCATACTAAAAATCATAAAAATCATAGGGAACTATTATACCACAGGTGAGGGAGTCTTACCTTGGGTTTCTTGATTTTTCGAACCTTGGAAGAGAACAAAATGGTAAGATCTTTGGACCCTTGAACACCCTTGTCCTTGTATCCTTGGAAGAGACTTTAGATCTAGGAGATGGAACCTTGGAGGAAGTTTTTCCAAGGGGAAAACCCTCTAGGAGTGGTCGGCTAGAATGAGGGAGGAAGAGAGGAGGAAATGCAATTGAAAGAAGAGAGAATGAAACTCCCAAACCCCCCTATTTATCATCCATTAAAGAGGTAAATGAAGAGTCTCTCCATGACTCTTCATCTTCTTCTTAATCTTAACTTATATCCATTTCATTTCCTCATAGAAATCCCTTGCTAGGTGAGTTGGTTAAGGCTTACATGGTTGTACAAGAGGTCCAAGGTTCAATCCTTAGCTCATGCACCTTTATTTTTATTTTATTTTTATTTTATTTATTTTATTATTTTTATTTCCTAAATTCCGAAAATCCCCCTAAAATCACCCATAATTATGCCAATATTCCTAAATAAAATTCTTCTACATTTATATTAATTTTACCTAATTTATATTAATTTTACCTAATTAATACCCATTTTCGGAGCCCATTTAAAGCTCATTGGTACTTAGTTTTCTTAATTTAAATGAGAAAACATGGATTTTCTAGGCCTAAGTTCTCTTTAATATTTCTAGGTCCCTTGGAAAATTATTTAAACATGCTTAATATTTTAAGAAAATATTAAGAGAATTTTCCGGGTCGTTACAGTGGTGTCGGCTTCGATCGGCCAGAAGAGGTGTGTAGGCAAAACACTGAGCCCTAATAGCCTCTTATTCACGGTCTTTTGCATTTAAGCCCAATATTCACAGTTAATTCACATTGCACCCCTATATTCAAGATTTTAGCAAATAGCTCCTTGTAACTATTTGCTCCAATGCATTTTAGTCCCTCCTGATTTTTCATTATACCAATTAAATCCTGAATTTTTGTCTAAGAGCCCGGAAACCCCAGGACCCTTTTTCGAAAATTTTCCCGGAGCGGAACAAAAGTGTCGGAGTTAATATCCTCCCCCACTAACAAAAATTTGGTCCCTAAATTTCGTTATTCGCTATAGTAAGCACTATCAAGAAGTATGCAGTTATAAATACTGAATAGTAACTAATCATACATACCTTAGGTGAACATGTGGGGGTAGCGAGCTCGGATGACATCCTCCAACTCCCAAGTAGCCTCCTCATCCGAGTGATGCTGCCATCCGACTTGTATCAGTCGGATTGTCTTGTTCTGCAACTGACACTCTCGGTGACCCAAAATTCGTACAGGAACCTCCTCGTAAGTCGCGTCATGTTGAAGCTGAACTGAGACATTCGACAGCACGTGTGATGGATCTGGTACGTATCTCCTCAGCATAGATACGTGGAATACATCATCTACGCCTGTAATAGATGGTGGAAGAGCCAAACGGTAAGCCACTGCAGCAACCCTCTCCAGAATCTGGAACGGGCCGATGTAACGCGGAGCAAGCTTACCTCGAAGACCGAACCATTTCACCCCCTTCATGGGTGAAACTCACAGAAATACATGATCACCTACGGAGAACTCCAGAGGTCTCCGTCTCTGGTCGGCATAACTCTGCCTCGTGCTGAGCTCTCTGAGGTCATAACAGTTGGGATTCCCCAACCTCCTCCCAAAGGGTGGGTGCCCGACAAGGCCTACCATACAGCGCCTCATACGGTGCTATCTGGATAGCCGCATGATAGCTGTTGTTGTAGGTGAACTCGACAAGATGAAGATGATCCTCCCAACTGCCTCTGAAATCCATAACACAGGCTTGCAGTAAGTCCTCCAAAGTCTAAATAGTATGCTCTGACTGATCATTAGTCTGCATATGGAAGGTGGTACTAAATCTGAACTCAGTACCCATGGCCTTCTATAGACTCTGCTAGAAATGTGAGGTGAAACGTGGATCTCGATCTGAGATAATACTCAACGGTATGTCGTGCAATCTGATAATCTCTCTGCAATACAGCTCTGCCAATCTATCCAGGGAATCAGTCCTCCAAATAGCAAGAAAGTGTGCGGATTGGGTCAATTGATCAACAATCACCCAAATCACGTCAAGGCCTCGTCTGATCCTAGGCAGTCCCACCACGAAATTCATAGTGATGTGTTCCCACTTCCACTCGGGAATGGGAATACTCTGAAGTAACCCTCCATAAAAGCAACCATTGCTCTATCTCCAACATGAAGAAATTTTCAATCTTTGACTTTCAAAGATCGAAATTTGCTTTGTCGAATGGTGGAGGTGCCTGAGTGTCATAGCCAAACTCTATTTTTGAATTTAACCCTCTTGATGATGGCTTCTTGAAATTAGGGTTTCTTCAAACTTCTTCTTCTTCATCTAGCTCTTGCTCTCTTGGCGATGAGTCTGAAGAAGAGCGATCTTGCTCTGATACCACTTGTTAGGACCGGTAGGAGAGCTAGAGGGAGGTTATTAGCTCCGATCTTTGCTCGTTGTAGATTTGTTGAGGCAGAACACTTGAGTAATGCTAGCACCTCGATTTTACTTGGTATCCACCTCCTTGAGGTGACTAATCCAAGGGTCCACTCTCCTCACTCTCTCATACACTATGAAAGATCTCCTTCTTGAGGTGGAGAAACCTCTTACAAGCTTTCAAGAAGATACAACAAGAATCCAAGCAAATACAAAAGAAATCTTACAAGATTTACACAACTTAGCTCTCTTTGCTTTTCTTGCTATCTTCAAGCTTGGAATCGCCTCTTGATCCTTGGAAATGCACCAGCACTAAGCTCCAAGGCCTCACTTGAAATGGCGATGACGGAGGAGGAAGCTGCGCGAGTGATGTCACTTCAAACCTGCGTGAAAACCCTATATACCCGATGCCTAGGGTTTTCTAATCGATTACCCAATCGATTACTACGTCAGACTTAGCCGTTCAATGACTATTTTTTAAAGCTTAATCGATTAGCCAATCGATTAAGAACAACCTTAATCGATTGCTGAATCGATTCCGCACCTTTCTGTGCTCTCGCCTAATACCGCCGTAATCGATCACCCAATCGATTACCGGACCTCTTAATCGATTGATCAATCGATTAAGAGAAGGCTGAATCGATTGCCCAATCGATTCAGCCACCTTCTATTCTCGCAACTTATTTCTCCCAATCGATTACCCAATCGATCCACACCTTCCTTAATCGATCACCCAATCGAAAAAGAAGGCTTCTGTTTGCGAGAAATCAAACTTAAATCGATTACCCAATCGATTGAGTCCAACCCTAACTTGTGTGCACAAGTTTAGGGTTCTCTTACCTAACCTTGGTCAACCGTGACCTGTTAGGACTTCCCTACCAAGTGTCCGGTCAACCCCTTTGACCAACCTGAATATCTCCTGCCTAGCTCCCAGCTAGGACTTAACCTGATTCCCAACTAGGTTTGCCTAACCCTCGAGTTAGGTCTAGTCTCTCGGTAGACTTCCACCTTGCCAGCGTGCGATCTCCCCGATCCACCTGGACTTCATCTAGTCCCACTAGGTATTTTTCCATGCCAGCGTGTGATCTCCCCGATTCACCTAGACTTCACCTAGTCCCACTAGGTATGCCTAGTCCTCCTAGGTCTTTTCCCATGCCAGTGTGCGATCTCCCCAATCCACCTAGACTTCACCTAGTCCCACTAGGTGTGCCTAGTCCCATTAGGTCTTTTCCCAGTCATGTCTCCAGTCAACCTTGACCCACTTGACTCACACGATATTCAAACATCATTATCAAACATCGAAACATCCAACCTTAAGCTTATCAAGCTTACCAGACATAAACTCACCCGAGCCTAGTCAAATTAGGTCAACCTTGACCTAACAAAGATTGCACCAACATGATGCATGTCTCTAACACACGTAACTCCAACCAGGTCATCGACACATCACTCAACCTATCATGCACAAGTCATAAACATATATCATAACCCAATCATCATATATCCAGACACACGTGCAAGTATGACTAGAACCAATCAATGCAACCATATAGTGGTGAACTATGCTATATCTACATATTCATGCCTATACCAATGCTATATAGAATCAGATAACAAAAACACGAGACTGTATAGAAGGAAATTTAGATCATATCCAAGGACAAGCATAAGTATCTAGCAGATAAAGGTAAATATCAGCCTAGTGCATAAGTAACAAATAACTATGCATAAAAGGTAAAGTAGATCTACAGAATACAAGCAAGAAGTACCCGCTTCCAAAGAGTAGAAGTCCATATCAAAACTGAAAAGAACCATCCGCTGATAATCCAATCAAGGCCCTGTATCAAGGACATATATTTAATTAGCTATTACACAGATATGATAACTAGCTAATTAATTCCTAAACAAAACAGGGTTAACCTAATCATCTCCTTTCATTTAATCCCTTTTAATTAAATGAAGGGTTTCCCCAGTTACCCCGCATAATTAAGGTTTAGGTCTATGTTTTACCATCCTTTATTAATGATTAGTTCCTAATTAAACCCAATTATCAACATTAGGTTCAACTTAGGTGTAATCCAAACCTGAGTAAACCCATAGCACAATTGCACTTACATGGGTCACAACGCTAAACCAATCCTTAATCTTTACAAGGACGAATCTCCAATACCAAAGGTTGCTCACGACAATATTCAACTACATTACGTTGACACAACACAGAATTAACAATACCAAGCTCATCTACAAAGATCAAACTGATACCTCTATAATTTGACCTAGAGTCCATCTTACACATCCAAGAAAATCTCTAATTTCAGTAACTACAACTGAATGGAGCTCATCTCACACGCAACCGCTCGAATCCCAATCTCAAACAGTTGGATCGCTGCACGAAGGAGCTGAGTAACCACTAACCCCCAACAAGAACACTGCTCAAGAACAAGAATATATCTTCATCACCAACCAGGGTAACATCGCAGAAGTAGAATCAAGAACAACGAGAAGGTATTCCCTACCTAATTAAGATCAAGGCTGTAGCTGAAACCCAAATCTGAGTAGCTTGAACGATTGCATCAATTCTGAATAGCGTTTACCTCAAATTCCAGCTCCAATTACAGAAACACACAGCGAGCAGAAGATGAGGGAAGCTCGATTTTCAATTTCAATCCCCTAGAATCATACCTCAGATTCGTGGGCGCCCCATTCTATTCCAAACATCCTGGCAATCCCTGGGCGAGAAGATGATCCCAGTGGTCGGCGGCTAAGGAGATTACAACTGCGGAATTTCCAAAAGTGATCATGGGTTTTGGGATCAATCCTACAGATCCATGAGCCCTAATTAGAGATCCTTACCTCAACCAATCTGCCGGCAGAAACTCCACCCAGCTCCAATAGCACGCTCCGCCCAGATTAGGATCGACACCTCAAGTTGTTGTGGCAGAATCCCTAACTCACGCTCGTGAGGTGGTTTGGGGAGCGAGGAATCGGAGCTCAGATGCTTACCAGATTCCCAAGGGTTCGGTTCGCCGGAGATATGGACGGCGAAGAAGGCGATGGTGGCGTTGGCTTCGATCGGCCAGAAGAGGCGTGCAGGCGAAACACTAAACCCTAACAACCTCTTATTCGTGATCTTTTGCATTTAAGCCCAATATTCACAGTTAATTCACATTGCACCCCTATATTCAGGATTTTAGCAAACATCTCGTTGTAACTATTTGTTCCAATACCATCTAGTCCCTCCTGATTTTTCATTATACCATTTAAATCCCGAATTTTCGTCAAAGAGCCCGGAAACCCCATGACCCTAACCCATCTTACATAACCAATTATCTTAGATTAACTCATCGAACTTTAATAAACTTTTATTAATTAATCCATAATTTCAAGTATTCTAGTGTTACCTTTCCCCTTTCTTCTGGGCAGCGTTGATGCTGGCAGCAGCTGGCTGTTGATAGCTTGGGAGTTGGGAGAACATCAGCAACAGGCGCCAAATGTGGTGGCGCACAGAGCAATTTTAAGACGACGCCACTTTTTTGTTATTTCTTATCTTTCAATAAACCCTAAACTCCCACTCTAAATAGGTTTTCCATATATCCATTTTATCTCCTTAAAATATTCATAAACTCATTTAAATTCTGAAAAAAAAATCTATGAAATTTCAATAAATTCTATGAATATATTCCCTTATAAATTATTAAATATACTATTTATTCGGGAAGGAATCGACATGGACGATGAGTCACCAAAGAGCAGCCCACGAGGACGGTGACAGAGAGAAGACAATCTCGCCCTGCGAGATTAACACGAGCGTTAATGGGAACGCACCGGAAGGTTTTCTGGTGGGGCTCACTCCGATGCTCAAGTCAGAATCTTTATCGCTATTATGAGGACAATGAGGAAGCATGATTGGTTGAGTTCGGAAAAGCTTTCCCATTTACTTAGATGTCGAAGCACCTTATATACCTGAGGGCTTGGTTACACATGTCTCCATGTTCTCCTCCGCGTTCCCTAATCATCGGTTACGTGATAACGTTTAGGTAACGGCCACTGCGATCATTAAGGCCTTAATTGCCGCGTGTAGCAGACAATAATTATCCAATGACTTTCCTGTTCTGGAAAGAGGAACGACTACCTGAAATCGGGCTAACGGATATATTAATCTTTGGGCTCCACTCTCCCGAGTATGTTTCGGGGTCTCATCTCCCGAGCTAACCTCGGGGTCTTCATTTGTTTTGTCACGAGGGTCTCAAGAACCTAAAGCCCAACCTGACCTCGAGGGCTCTCGCCTGTTTTCCCAAGATAGTCTCGGGAGCCTGAAGCCTGGCCTGACCTTGGGCGTTTGTCCTCCCGAGATAGTCTCGGGAGCTTGAAGCCCGGCCTGACCTCGGGCGTCTGTCTTCCCGAGATAGGCTCCCGCCTCAGGCGTCTGTCCTCCGGAGATAGTCTCGGGAGCTTGAAGCTCGACCCGACCTCGGGCGTCTATCCTCCCGAGATAGTCTTGAGAGTCTGAAGCTCGGTCTGACCTCAGAGCTCTGATCTACTCTCCCGAGGGGGTCTTGGTTTGACTCGGCGTTCAGGTTCAGTGGACCCTGACACATAGCTTTCTTATATCACATGTCGACCTGGGATGCTCAACCCCATCACTATTATTATTTTTTATATAAATTTAATTAAGTCAATCCCTTCTCCCCTTTATCTCGCAGGGTCTTAACAAAATCAATTATTATAAAAATCAATTTTGTATCTAAATGACACTCTCACATTGCATAAATAATTATGAATAAATTAATTGAGTTCGTTTTGCTTGAAGTCATAATTCAGTTTTAAAATTATTTTAAATGAAAAATTAAGTAAAACAATTTGTGAAGATTGTCAAATTTAATTATAGTTGGTGAATTTTGGAATTTGTTTAAAACCACTTAAATGTCTATATTTTAAATATATTTCCCAAATATAAAATAATATGAAAAGTAATTTCTTGGAGTCATAATTAATTAAAAATTTTAAAATCAATAAACTAACCTAACTTTTGGGAATGGAAAGTAATTTCGGATAAGAATTCTTTGATAAGGCTTAAGCCGCTAAGAGGGCATCAAAGAAATGTGAACAAGGTGTATGTGAGTATTTATAAATAATTAGCTGAAAGATATATGTGGAGATTATAGTTATGATCTTTAGGAAATTTGAAAATATTTAGCTGTTTCATTCATTATTCGTGACTTAATGATCAATATTAATTATGATTTTTTTTATTAATATCAATTGTTTGGATATTAATTACTGACTATTGAGCTAGGGAGAAAGAGCTTAGAGATGGCAGAAAAGGCGATTCGTTTATCCAGCACTCTTGTCAATCCGTCCCAAAGTCAACATAGAGGATGTAAATCATAGAGTCACTAGTCCAGATGCTGTGACTAGCGCGTGAGGAGAGCGAGCACACTGACTTTGTCAAATTTTGACTTCCAGACCTTAAGATGATAATACTGTTGAAGCAATCTATGGTCCGTGAGACCATGCATTTTGATGTTTGGGCAAAGAGTTTAAGTTAGGTTCACCCTTGTATTTAATATGTATATGTGAGTGTGCAGGTTTGCAGGATACACATAAGCTTAGCTAGACGGCTTCGGGTCCGATGAAGGATGGCATGAGGAGACAAGTCATGGGCGTGTATGCATCCGAGGGAAGGACTGTGGACAAAGCAAGAACGATGTGCAGAGGGAAGCGCACTTCGAGGCATACGCGAACGATGACATGAGGACGAGCCGCGGGCTCGCATGCATCCGAGAGACGAGAGCCAAAGTCGAAGAAAGCTTGAAGGCAACATGTCGAGGCTGCTAGGTGAAGAGTCAGCTGAGTCGTGAATGTCCGAGTGCTGAGAGAATTGTACTTGGGAAGGGAAACCCTAAGTTTAGGGTTCGGACAGTAAGTGATGCTTAGATCAGTCGACTGGTAGTTGGCATAGAAAAATCAGTTGACTGGGTTGTGGCGAGGTTTTTCCACCCACAAGGAGCACGAGCTATCCGGAGGCTTTTTGGGGATTCATCCACCGACGGATTGGGATCGTTCACCTCACGGACTGTCATGGAGTAGAAACTTTATCTCTGAACCATGTAAACGGTTTGTGTTAGCATTATTACTATTTGTAGTTTGTATTTCCTCTTGCGCTTGCTAACACATGTAAGAAGAAACCGACGAATTGGAGTGACCAAGTTATTCACCCCCCTTTAGCAGGTCCATCAATCCCAACAAATACTGCACGTGCTAGCCATCAATCCAACTCTTGAAGACGAGAAAGAGCTTAGAGAGCTTGAAGGGAAGAGCGTGGGAAGCTTAGATTAAAGACCTAAGGAGATTGAGCTCATGGTAGGGAGCTTGGAGTGGAGAGAGAATTAAGCTCATGGTTTGCTAACTTGGACTATGATATGTGATCCTGTCGACAAGCAGAGATATGTGATCCTGTCGACAAGTGGAGAGGGCTCTCACCCAGATGACTTGATCGAACAGATGACCCAGTCAGATGGACTAGTTGCAGCGGCATGTGAGTTGGGGTCGGGATCAAAGGCTAGCAGGACAGGGTTGAGTCGGAGTCGGACCTAAAATGGGGACACAGGTAGCAGAGGAAGAGGAAGTATTTCAGCAGTGAAATCCCCTCTCTGAAGCACAAAGGGGGCTTTATATGGAGAAGGGGGAGGTCCCTGTCTTGTCGGGGCTGTCTTATCTCATTAAAACTTAATCTTATGACATAATCCCCTGGCAACCTTAGTCTCCCCGGGAGTCTGGCACAGCCGCCTAAAGATCTGTCCAGGTCATCATGTCCATCCTCATTAATGTCTGATGCTCTAGAAAGATATGATTATGGCAGGTGTTTTTTTCTCATAATGAGAGGATGGAGGAGATCCTAGAATGTCTGATCATAATTAAACTACTGAGACAGTGGGGCCGCCCTGACTTGTTTTATCATATGTTGCGGCAGTGACTCTATATGGATCCAGTCGACCGGCCGGAAGTGATCACCCGGAGAGGCTCGGTCACTCAGCCGAGAACGACTCTTGGGTGGGCGAGTCGTCGGAGTGAGTTCAGTCGTTCCCAGTGCCAGCCAGTATGACCGACCAGTTGGGTATACCCGACTGGCCGGTAGGGTGTGCCTGACTGGACGGTCGAGTCTACCCGACCGGACAGCCGAACACAGGTCGTGAGTCATTCAGAGCGGGGTAGTAATTCGATGGACAGGTTGGTTAATCTGTTCGGTTGGGCTTTCCCGACTAGGACCCTCCGCCCGAAACTCACGTACATCACTCCCTTTCAAAAAGGGTGTCTTATTTTCCGCCCGTCCGACTGAACCTTCCCGGTCGGGTTCTGCAGATCGGGCCCGCCCCTCCGACCGGCTACCGCCTGCAGGACCAGACCCGTGTAACCTCAAGTGCATCCATCATGCTAGGTTAACACCCTAGGCGCCCGACTATCCTTACCCGACCGAGTCCTGACCCGACCGGGCTTCCTACTAGGCCAGATGACATATCTGACCGGATCAATTTACATTGATTAACATGCATTAGGGGAATGTCGAGAGTTATCTAACGAGGTCTCTCCGATATTTAAGTTAGGTCCGTGAGAGAAAAAGAGTAGTAAAATCAATGAAATTGAAAAGAGCAAAGACGGAATTAGAAATTTATATTGGAGGAAGGGAAAGATGTGTTTAAGTTGAGAGGAGATGGTTGTATTATTACCCCCATATACCCCAACTTTTCTTGCATTTCCGACGTTAATATCATTACTCTTAAATATGGAGAAGAGTGGTGAAAAATTGTACTGCCTTATCTCCAAAGGATGGACCTCGGGCCGATTGCCTAAGATTGGAAAAACCTCGTTAATCGTTTTTTCCCCTTATAACCAACACCATTATTTCATAAAATTTCGTAATGCTTGCAACTATCATATTGTCAGACATTGAGACATTCAAAAAGCCGAAGACCCGATTCTTAATAGAAAGAAAGCTCAAGCAAATCGTTTGATCAGATGCAAACATAAATGAAGACTCGAATATGAGAACCTCTAAGCACAAAAGTCTAGAAAAATATGAAGTTCTTCTTACATGAGGTACTTGCGGCACGAGGGGAGTGAGTGAGGCACACTTCGGCAATTAGGATGGCCGAAATTCATATTAGTTGATTGTTAGAGTCTACTAGTACATTACGGATAGAGAGAAAAGAGATTTGTTTTTGAGGGTTTGATGGTGAAAATCCTAAACTAGGGTTTACTAGTTGATTTTAGTAGTTCGACTAGTGGTCAAAATTCTAAACTCCAAATTCTAGGTTTGCACGGTAACTCTTAGCAACCGATTATTGTGTTGCAAAAAGAATCTTAAGCCATCTTCCACAAGGTATCAAGTGATAAATCTCCTCCTGATTATCTCAAGTGTAAAGGTCTTCATTCTCAATAAAAAAAGGAGAAGTGCTCTTATGCGCAAATGTATAAATTTTCTTGCTTCTTCTCTTTTGCATTTCCTTTGTGTTGAACATTGGAACACTGTTGTAAGAAATTTCTCCGCCTTTGGATTTTGTCTGACGAAAAGGAAAACAACCAACGGTAGTTATACTGCCTTATCCCCAAAGGATGCACCTCCTTATAACAATGCCACTATTTCATAAAGTTCATAATGATTGTAACGGGCTACTGGAGGAACATTTTTGTAGTATGCTATAGTTCGGATTCGACCTTTAGATATTTGATTAACCGCTTGAAGGATCTAACCATTGTACCATTGCCCCAGAGGCAACAAACTCAGGTTTTTGATCATACAAGTCAAATCCTTCATACAAAAGCTTCCAATTTTTCGCCTCCTAGGACCTTTGACAATCAAACATTCGAGAGCTCACAACCGTCGTTATAGGAACTTGTGACCTTGCGGCCAAACAATGTAGCCAACTTTGCATTTGAGATGATCCATTTGTGATGCAAGACCAAAGTATCCAATTTTCAATAGGTTATAATTTTTGACTCGAGACTTAGAATCAAACTCTGTTTGTGCTCATACGTGTAGAATTTAAGGATTTCCATTTATTATGGAGGAACATAACCAACAAATTTCAGACCAAAAACATACTGTTAAGTCTTTTTTCATAAGATCCGAATATTTTTTTTTGTTATTTTTAGTAATTTTTATTTTTATAATATTATGGTATTTTTAGTATGATAGACATTTATAGGTTGGAGTTTGTCTAAATAAACATCCTATTTTAATAATTTTTTTCTATTATGATTTTTTTTGAAAGGATTTTTTTCTTTTTTTTTACAAGTAAGAATTGAAGTCTATATATTAGAGTTTCGTTAGGTCTAAAATCTATAGTAATTTAGTTGTTTAAAAATTATCCTTAATATTAAATAAAGTTTTTTTTATTCGATAAAATTCAGGGCATCTTCAACCATAATTTTTCATAATAAATGTTTAAATCAAAAATCATGCAGAAAAAAAAAACCTGGCCAAATCAACAATCACCCTAACACCTTCATAAACTGCTAATACCGCCGAACATACCCAGATCATAATAATAAAATGCAAGTCATAACCGTATATGCAAGTTAATAAAATGCAACAATCATGGCTCAAACAAGTGCAGTAAACATAAACAAATGCACAATGCATAATATGCGCATGATGTAATGACCTGTACTGTACACACACCAATCACCGCTATATTGGGTAGATTGAGTGGACAAGATACAAGCGTCAAGCACCTGGGGCTATGCAAATATACCACAACAACTGTGACCCTGATATGAAAAATCCCAAAACACCTGTGGGGACTCTAATCACCCGGGGAGTATCAACTGTTTGCACACAACTCCAACTGAGCGTGACACAACAGGAAAATATACCCGACGACCCATCTCAACCACCAGGAAATCAGTGGTTGTCGGCCTGAATGCTATGATGCATGTCACTAACATACACAACTTCAATCAGATCCAAAAGATGAAATCAATACGATACAAAAACACAAATAACACCAAGGTAATAAACATACAAAAAAAACACAATCAACACTAAGGCAAATAAACATGCACTAATCTACTGAGTAGGGTTATCTAATGCCAACCAAAATACTAGATAGGTCAAATGATAATTCTATAGTACATGCGTATACGCGGTACTCTTTAGATCAGAAGCCAAGAGATAGGACTGTATAACTAAACAATTCGAACTACTACTCAAAGGTCAAGCAAGAATAAGTATCAAGCAGGAAAATAAGATAAAAAGATTTAAGGTAAATCAACCTACTCAGATGAGCAAATAAACATGCATTTAAAGTAAACAAATCCACAGGAATCAAGTAAGAAGTACCTGCCTCATAAATGTCGTACTAACCATCTTCAAGTCTGAGAGATCGTCTCCAGCTCGAATCCTATATCAATACAAGATACGAATCAAAACTAAGTACCTGCCATCAATATAGTATCCTATTAATTTACTTCTTAATTAATTCATCCTTTTTCTTAGATTAGGTTAAGCCCTCACTTAATCCTAATCATACGTGACTACTACTAAATCTAAACCTCTGATTAAATTAGGGTTAATCCTATTATCAACCCTAATTCATCCAACCAACTCTCTTAGTTAATCATGAAATTAATCCACTAATTTAACCCCAACAATCTATCACAATACACAATATCAAAACCTAATCTACCCAAGGCCCAACCTCAAATTGTGACTCAAGACACAATTAAATCGTACAACAACAAAACAAATGCCACCTTGGGGAGGTCATGGCAGCACGATCACCAAAACAGCCACAACCCCACACGATATAGATTCCTACATAATAGCAATTAAACTCAACTATCCTACTGCTCAATGGAACCCACGACAGAACATAGCAACCCAAAGAAATTACAGATCCTTCTACAATTGATCTAACAAATTCGTACCATCAAATGATTCAAGGAAGTCTTAATACATAGCTAAACTGTACCTAAGACTTGCGTCGGCACTCCCTGCTGCTCCGATTCAGAGATCTCGTGAGAGGACGAGGAAACCTGACGGATGTTGGGTGAAGGGAGATAAGTGGTGATGGGCTGGGAAAAAGAAGAAGAAAGTCGGCAGATCCCACTTGGCTGGCGGCTGTGGGCTACAACGGTGGCTGCGCTAGCTGCGATGGCGGCTCGCTAGTCGCGTTTGGCCGGCGACGACACAGTTGGCGCGGCTATGGAGTCATCGAGGGCCTCGCGCGAAGGGTGTAGAAGGGAGGTGACGCGAGAGGGAGAGGAGCCGAAGCTCCGGCAGCTGGCTTCGACTTGCTGAGAGGAGGACTGCGTCGGAGGGAATCTGCGCCAGGCGATCACCAGGTGAGGGCGTCGGCGCGTGCAAGGGAGGAGAAGAAATGGATCGGGGTTCGGCGGAAAGGCTAGGGCACGGGCGAAAAGGCACGGGAAGGAATAAAGGAAAAGTTTTATATATATAAACATACATTTATAATTCATATAAATATATATATATATATATATATATATATATAAAAGATGACGAAATCTTGATCATTTATCTCTATTATACATTTTTGATGGGTGATGTGCAGGTGGTCACCTATGCAGGTGCTCATAGTTGTGCACCATATCATTCCTCTATATATATATATATAATTTATAATTTTCCTTTTATATTTATATATATTCCTAAAGTCCAACTTTTTCTTAAATAATTCGTATATAATCCATCTCGCGCATGTTTATTCTCATAAATATTTCTAAAATACCAGAAAATTCATCCGAAATTTTCTATAAAGTTGTTTCCAATTTAAACTCTTATTTATGGTATTTTTATATATATGTACATAAAGTTATATATATAATATTTATTTATTTATTTATTATATATTTTATATTTTCCCCCACTAACAAAAATTTGGTCCTCCAAATTTCGCTATTAAACCAGGTAGATACTAACTTCTCATATACCATATAAATACTGAGTGAAAACCAGCTCACCGCACCACATAGGCTGAAATCCTTAGACTTTGATAAGTTATTGACAGGTTTAACCCTAGCTCTTCGACTCGGCAATCGAAGCTACTAGGTCGTACCCGTAACTAGTCAACGAACCGTTTCCATGGTCAACCTCAACCATGATTGTGAATCTACGAGCCTACCATACTACCTTTAAGATAGTAGATACCTAATCGTCTAATATAGGAACTCATCTATAAATCTATTAAATTGGAACTTATCTCATACCTCTCTAAATGGTAGAAACACAGACACACGCTGTGACCTACACGTAGGTATCCTATAGTTCTTTAGCAACCTACGGTGCCTCCTTACTAGTGACAGTATAAACCTGGTTCGTCTCTAAAATTGATGATGGCATTGTCTGAATAGGATGCGGCTGGATTCATAGTTTGCAGAATCGCGATCCTGGATCGTAGGATCGTACGATCCTACGATCCTACGGCAGAAAACGATCCAGAATCGCGCAGAATCGTTTTTTGTAGCAGGATCGCAGCAGGATCAGTAGGATCGGACAGAATCGGACAGGATCGTATAGGATCGGACAGGATCGGAACAGAATCGGAATAGGATCGATGAAAACTTTAAGAGGTCATAACTTTTGACTCGGATTGAACCACGTGACCTATAATATATCAAATTGAAACTCGTTCAAAGATCTACAAGTTAGTTTTAAGATTGAATCCTAAAAAATATTGTTTAAAGCCTTTTCAGAGGCCCAGAAGATTATTAATCTTTTTTATTATTTTTTTTTATCTTTTACATCGTTAGTGTTAGTGTTTTAAGATTATTTAAATATCTATTTAATTATTTTTTAGTTAGTTTTTGATTAATAATATTATGTTATATCTTTTTTCTAAAATGATGAGTCTTTAGATGTCTATTATCTAATAGGTTGACAATTAAATTGGATCATCTTGTAATAAATAGAATATTCTTGAAGTTAAACGTGATTATTTTCATTATAATGTTAATAAAAATTGTATATTTTTTCATTTTAAGGGTTTTTGATAGGATCGTACGATTTTACGATCCGATCCTGACCGATCCGATCCTGACCCCAAATCGATCCTGTGTAGGATCGCGATTCTACGAACCTTGGCTGGATTATCTGAATTACGGCTGGTTGCATAGGCTGAAGTGCTGGAAGTCCGACCGACTGCTGAGGTTGATAAACTACTGCTTCAATCATCTGCTGAGGTTGATAAGTTGTAGTTTCGACCATCTGCTGAGATTGGTACATTGAAGGCTGGTAGGCTAGTATGTTGAACTACACATAAAGAAAAATTAAGATAAACCCAACTACATTATCTACTTAATTAAATTTTAAGTAACCACGCATTACTTCATCAACATTATGTTAAATTCCTAAACTCAAATATGGTTACCCAACCTCACTTCTTCCAAGAATTAAGTTCATATCAACACATGCTCAACTCAACAAACCTAGTGAAACCCCTCCAAAAATAACCTACTCCCATATCATAGATCTACCACAAAGGAAAATAAAACAAGATTCTAAACTAAAGTAAATCATCATCTCAACCAATAATTTACTTATCATACAGATAAGATTTCATGATATCTACCATCTCTATACTATCCTCAGTTAAAATTTAACGAGATGACTCTCTAAAAGAGAAAGTCATTTATCCATTCGCACTCACGGTTAATAAATCATACCAATATCTCCTTAATATCATTCATTTTTAATAATTTTCTTGAACCACTCACCATATACTAATATAACATATCTCTATCAAATCAACAAAAGAGATAATACCTTATGCATTAGTTAGCCTATTAAAATATCAAATAAATATTACTAAAATATACAATTACTAGTAAATTTACCAACTTACTTGCTCGTCGCCTAAAGAGTCCATCGCCGCCCAGTCCCAATACATCTAAGTTGAGAAAACCAATCCGAAAAATTTTGAAAATCCCAAAACATGAAAAATTTCAAAAATTCTAAGACTCGTATAAAACTAAATGCCAAATAAATCAATATCAGCAAATCCATAAATACCCAAATAACCTCGAAAACATAAAAAAAAATCAAAATATAAAACCTACAATCATCGCAAATCTCATAAAACTGATGCTCCGATAGTCCACTAAAAACAACTCCATAAAATTCACAAGTACCCAAAATACCTCGACAACCAAAGCTCTAATACCACTAAATTGGTATCAGATACACTGAAAGAAATACGCAAATCCCAACACATAAACATAAGTAGGCATCATAACCTATGCTCTGATACCACTAAATTGGTATCAGATACATTCTACAAAAAAAAACTGAAACCAAAAACAAGCAGGTATCGCAAACCTCTGCTCTGATACCACTAAATTGGTATCAGATACACTTTAAAAGAAATACATAAATCCCAATACATAAATATAGATGATCCTATCGCGAAGTGAGTTGGACGCCCCTACAGCTGGGTGGGTCTCCGGGAAGAGCGAGGTCGCTGAGGTGGTCTACGGAGCTGGATCGCCTGCAGCCTGCAAGACAAAGACCGTTAGAACCCGCCGGGAAAAGTCCCCGGCCAGGCAGTCCGACGGTCAAGTCAGTATTCGGCGGTGGCAATGGAAAGCAATAGAATATTATGAACTTGCACTATTGCGCGTACCTGAGAAATGCGGAGTGAGGAGGCTTATATAGCCAGGGAAGCTGACAGCTCCCGCCCCGCCTGCCACCTATTGTTATATAGCGAGGACAAGGTAATGCATGCCCAGAAGTGGCAGGATAAAGTGATACATACTGTATTAAGGAAAGGGGCACTGTCAACTTAAGGGTCGGCGCCGTTGGACGTCGCTCGGCCTGACATCAGGGCATGTGGTCGAGGTACGGGGGGACAGGATATGGCAGGAAGATCAATACCTCGGCGAGATATCTGTCACTTGGGACCAGGATGACTTCAGTCCTGCGCCGACCCCGTACAGCTCCTGGTGCTCTGGTGTCAGGGAGTGGTTGTGCCGACTGGGGCACTAAGAACCGAGGCCAGTTGAGGGCCTAGGAGGGTGTCGATTGGGGGCACAAAGGAACTAGGCCGGCAGAGGGCCTATGAGGGTGCCGACTGGGGGCACAAAGGAACGAGGCCGGCTGAGGGCCTATGAGGGTGTCGACTGGGGGCACAAGATAACGAGGCCGGCTGAGGGCCTATGAGGGTGTCGACTGGGGGCACAAGGTAACGAGGCCGGCTGAGGGCCTATGAGGGTGCCGACTGGGGGCACAAAGTAATGCCTCCTCCGATTTGGGCTTACCCCCAGAGCGTGGGCCGCCACGCATCGACGAGGAACCAAACTTGGAGGAGTATAAACATCCGACTAAGGATCAGGCTAATACTAAAGAGCTTGGGCCGCCCCCATCTATTTAGGGGCCCGAGTCTGACTGACGCCCATCCGACGGGCCTTAACAGTCACTAACCATCTTTCTTTCTGACTAGGCGCCAGGCTGCCGGGCCAGGCTACACGCAAGCTGGCCCGGGATCTTAAGCATCCCCCTCAAGTCTAGTCGAGGGAGGCACGTAGTCTGACTGACTGGACCTCCACTAGGGCAAAAGCCTGGTGCCCCCTTAGGAAATCGGGCATATCTTCTCATTGATTGCTGCCTGAATGGCACGAGACTCGCTTCCCTACGCCATCTGCTCTCACACATCGATGGATATGCCCTTGGCCTCCGCGAGCGTTCTACTCATGTCTGTGTTCTGCCCTCCTGCACATTACCCGAGCCCGATCAGACGACCCTGGCGGGGTCACACGTTTCTCTCGGTTTCTCATCGAACGGCCTGCATCCCTCGCCTATTCCCATAAGTATGCCCTTTCTCTGCCCCTGCTGCTTGGTGCATTCAAAAAACCCCCACTTCGGTCTCCGCCCCCTCGCATGTTGCTAGAGCCCTGACAGTTGCTTCTCCTCAACTTTCCTTTGGTGACTCCTTCCGTCGGTTAGCTTCCCGACTCCCTTTTTCTCCGATGGCTTCTTCCTCCTTGTCTCCTTCCCCTTCTCGGCCCTGGTATTCCACCATGACAACTACCCTCGCTGCTCACTACTTGGATCAGATACGGTCGGATTTCTTAATCCCCACTGACCACCAGCTGCTTCTGCCTAAGTCGCATGATCGACCGGATTCCGCCCCCTTGGGCTATATTGCTCTGTCTCGGGACCATCTACAAGCCGGTCTCCGTTTCCCCGTTCATCCTTTCCTTTTCGCCATCTGCGACTACTTCTAGATTCCCTTACCTCAGCTAGCTCCCAATGCCATACGTCTAATGTGTGGCTCGGTCATTGTTTTTTCATTACTCCAAATTCCCCTGGCGCCGGAGAATTTCCATTACCTTTTCTATCCCAAACAGCAAGAAGCGGGTGATTTCTTCATCCAAGCCCGAGCCAAAGCTTCCTTCCTCCTGAATCTTTCCACTTCTAACAAGGGATGGAAGGAGCGTTACTTCTTCATTGGGCCCCTCTCAGCCCCGGGCTGGCCCACCACTTGGATCGAGGGACTTCCCGTTTCAGATACCCTCCCCAGACACTATCGCACTTCCGCAGCTTACCTGAAGGTCACAACCGAGCTAGAGGATAGGCACTTCCATGGCGGCCATCTGCCGAAGGAGGGGATTCTCTCCACCTTCGGTCTTAGCCCTAGTCCAGCCCCTTCACTGTCTGCAGCCGGTAAGTCTTACTATGCTCTCCCCGCCTGCCTCTTACTCGCGCTTGAGCCTACTTTATCTTCATAGTTTCCATGCTGTTATCCGCGGCTCTGAAGGGAGACTTTAGATTAGAGGAGGCCGAGCTGCGGACTCGGGTCGCTTCCGTATTGGCCGCCAGAGGAGGTGCCTCAGCTGAGGAGACTTTGGCGGGCCCGACTTCAACTGTACCAGAGTCAGTTCCGCTCCCTTCCGAGACAGCCCCACATACAGCCGCCAAACCACGTACTCCCTCCAAACGCCGGCGAGCGTCTTCCCCGCCCAAGGGCTCTTCTCACCCTTCCTCCAGCAAACAATTGGAGAAGAAGAAAAAAAAGAAAAGAGCGGCTCCCGAACCTGATGCCCTCTCTACTTCTACAGCCATCGTTCCCTTCGTGGCTCCTGCTACTGATCCTCTTGCCGTCATACCGGCTGGCAGCTCCCCTGACAAAATGCCCGCAGTTACTCCTGCCGCCCACCCCGACCTTGGTGCGGCAGCCGATCCTCCTATTATCACATCGTTTGCCGACCCTTCTGCATCTTCCAACGCCTCCGGTGCAATGATGCCCAATAGATCGGGAACCCCATCCGCTGAGGATCCGGCTGACTATCCGCTGATGCATCTTTTGGTGCCCACTCGGGCTAACAGCCACTTGAAGATGCCTTCGGGCGAGCTACCTGACCGGCATCAGGACCTTTCCCTGTACGGGTCAGTAGCCGACCGCTATGCTCAGGGGCTCAAGGTGTCTTATTTCCGGGGCCCTCGTAACAGACCTGACGCCTTTTTCCTTAAGGCCACTCAGGTATGTCCAGACGAACCGGGTCCTCTATCGAGCACTCTGTTTCTTATCCCTAAGACCAATATTCACTTTGCAGTTTATAGGAGACTGCCACGGCTTCTCTATGTCTTTTCTGGCCCAGAGCTCGGCTCGGGCTAAGGCCGAGAGGGAAGTGGAGCGCCTGAAGACCCAACTAGCGCACTCTCAGCTAGTCGCCGACGAACCCACTTTAAACCACCTGCGAGCTGAGGTTCGGGCTTTACAAGATCAATTGGCTCACTCTGAAGAGCAGCTTGAGGTGGCACGTGGCCAAGTCGAGACGGCGCAGCAGGCCGCGTCTCAAACGAACATCCGGCTCTCTACCGTGAAGCATGCTGAGCGGAAGGCGCGGGCTCTTCAGGCGAAGACTCAGGACGAGTTGGCCCAGGCGAAGTCTGAACTTCAGAAAACGTCCGCTATCCATGACTCCCTTCGAGCCCAACTAGAGACCAGAGACGCTGAGGCTCTGACTCAATCACAAAGGACAACTGAATTGTCCGCGGAGCTCTCTTCCAAGGACCAACTGTTACAAGGTCAGAAGGAGGAGCTTGAGCAGCTACTGAAGGAGAAGTCCGAGTGGTAGGCGGCTAGATCAGAGCTGATGGAGCTTCGAGCCTATAGGGAAACCGAGCCCACCAGATTGGAAGAGCATAGGCTCGAGTGCATCAATGCCTCCACCCATCTGACCGAAATCGCCAATCGATTCATGGACGTAATGATGTCGCAGGGAGTTAACATCGTCCGCCGACTCAAGCTTAGCGGGTATCTGCTTCCCGATCTGCCTCCCACAGCCGTGCGGCTTCAATATCTGTGCAAAGACCTGCCTAACGTAACCGAAGACCCATTCAAGTGAGGGCCAGGCCTCCTATATTTTTGTCTTTCTTCTCTTTGCACTTGTAAGGGCGATTGACTCCCGGTTGTGTAACATTTTTGTACTGCCGAATGAAACCCTTCCCTTCCCACTTGGGCTTCTTAGGCTTGCTTTTTATTGTCAAGTGCTGACGCTCCGAAGGAACGTCAGTTGGAGCGTTTAGCTCGGGATATCCCTTTGCCGAGTAAGCCACTGTGTCAAGGGACTGGCGGGAGCTGGCCCGTTTGTGAAGGTTCGACCGCCTGGTTGAGTCGGAGCCCGAGAAGCGTGGGTCGCCACGCGTCCGGCCGGGTCCTGAACCAAGGGATTGACGGGAGCTGGACCATCTATCAGGTTTAGCCACTTGGTTGAGTCAGAGCTCGGGGAGCGTGGGTCGCCACGCGTCCGACCGGATCCTGAACCAAGGGATTTACGGGAGCTAACCCATTTGTTTCTCTGCGTCTGTCCCATCGAGGCGATTCGTATCTCAATTTCTGACAGCTGCCTTAACGAGCGATTGAACGTATCAATGGTGAAGTGACACATCGGGCAGCGAAACATCCATCATCGGTCATAAGTACCTCGGGCGACGAGTAGTTTTACCCTGCCCGCTTACTTCTGCATTATTGCTTCTCAGTATTCTTCCACAACGCCTCCGAGCATGACCGTTCGATCCCGCGATTTACCGAGGCCTTCTACGGACGGCCAAGATTGTTCAGCTTCTCCTATATATAGGCGGTAAATACTAGGGTCATTTTCAACCCAAGCATCAGCAAGACTGAAATCCCCTTCTGCTCTCCCACCAATCTTTTCATATGTCAACCGACTCATCCAAGGAACTGCTCTCTTTACAAAGGCCTTACCCTTTCTCGGATGACTCCTACTTCTCCTCCTTGGAAGACATAGATTGGGAGCATCTTGACAGTATGCTCCCCTCGGACTCCCCTCTCATGTCGAGGGTCTTCACGACCATCACTTCTCCTTACAAGCCTACATCATATAAGGGGAGAGACCCGGCTAAGGCAAGGCCGGCTTTCCCTATGGAGGTCTCCGATATGGAGGACCTGCCCTTGAAGACCCAACATCAACTGCTTCGGTCGGCCAATTTTTCATGTTCACCTGGGATGGCCACTCCCTCTCGCCGAGCGAAGCGAGCCAAGGCGCCGGCTTCTGCAGAACCTGCTGCAGCGGCTCCTTCTTTTTCCCGTGTGACCTCCCCTCAAGCTCTCGCTCATTCTCCGCCTGGCCGCGAGGTATCTCTTTCTCCGCCGACTCGCGAGGTTGCCCTTCCTCAGTCGGGGGCTTTCCCTCTGGTGCATTCTTTTGCTAAGGGAGTTAATGTCTACCCTCCTCTGTCAAGGGTAGTCTCCCCGAGCGTTATAGCTCGCGAGGCTCCCTCTTCTTCTACTTCGTCGAGGAGGGTTTGGATGTTCGTGCCGGTGAGGCACCCAAAGGAGGATGTCCCTGTCGTCCTTCGCCCTACGACCCAGGGCGGTTCTGTATGCCGACCGACTGGCAATACTGGCTCGACTAATGCTGGTGGGGTTACTATCAGACAGCCCCTGCCCTTGCCAGCGCCAGCTCGAGGAGGCCCTCCGACTGCATTCTCGCCAACCTCTCCCAAAATATAGGCCTCCGTTGGTGGCGATGTTGATGTCAGCTCTCCTGGTCCAGTCTCTCCAAATGCCGCCACCCACGAGGCACTAGATAGTGACTCGTGTTCGAGGAGCAGTCTGGACAAGGAGTCTGAAGCCCTGCCCAGGGGAGAGCTTGGAAACTCTGCTCAGGCGAAAGCCCAGGAACTAGGCTCAGGCGAGAGCGCATAGGCCCACCCAAGAAACCTCAGTCCATGAAAGATGCTGCTTTGTTTCTCTTTTCTTTGACTCTGACTCTTGCCGTCCTTCTTCGATAGGCGGCGCGGTCAGTTTGGAATTCTGAGGAATCGGTTACGCTCCAGACGCAACTTTTTGAGGCAAACCGCATTATCTCCACTCTGCGGGCCGACCTGAAGGCCAAGGAGGAGGAGCGGGTTGCCTGTGCTGCGGAGCTGGGTAGGCTTCAACAAAGACACGAAGCCCAAGCATCCGTACTGAAGGCAATTCAACGACGCATACAGCACCTCAAAGGATATGCCGATTCTTTGCTTCAAGGCAAGCCCCCGAAGAGAACCAGCCGAGCTCCATGAACTGGGAGCGAGTGTTATTAAGAATGTCTTCTTTATTTCCCTTTGCTGGAGAGGGGCTAAGCCTCGATTTTGTAATAGCCTTTGCTAATAAGAATGTCGACTTCCTAATGTTCTTTGTGTCTTTGCAAGGTTTAAGTATTAAGACTTCGAGCGGCGTTACTAACCTGAGTGGGGACTCCCCCGCTCAAATTTACTTTACTAAACGTGTCTGCGACTCGTGCGAGTATAATGCCATCCACTTGCGTTGGCCACTCGGGCCAGAACAACCTTACTCTGCGGTTGTCGGAGTGAAACATTTAAGTATCATAGTAGCTCGAGCGAAAGCAAGTGATCTGTTAGTTGGCAAGCTCATAAGAGTTAACCGAGTGAAATGGCCGACTTGGGCGATTCATGGCACTATCGCCAAGTTATGGGCCTCTTAAAGGCTTGTCCTGACGCCTTCGCTCGGGTCCCGCTTACGGGGCATCCAAGTTAAAGAGATATCTAGGAGATGTCCCTGTTTAAGGACTTCAGGAGTTTTGCGCACTCTGTCGGGCAGAACTCAGGGAGCATGGGCCGCCACGCGTCCGACTGAGGGCCGATCGGAGGGATGAATGTATCTTGTGAAGAAGCGAGAGTCTGGACACTGACTCAGGCCGATTCTCAAGAGCGTGGGCCACCACGCGTCCGATCGGAGACACTGAATCGAGTGGGGCGTGAAGGCTGGTCCACTTATAACATGCTGGCGAGACAAGAGTTTTGCGCACACGGTCGGGCAAGACTCAGGGAGCGTGAGGCGTCACACGTCTTACTGAGCAGCCGAGCCGCGGGATAAATATCACACTCGGTCGGGCAGGACTCAGGGAGCGTGGGATGCCACGCGTCTTACTTGTTGGAACCCGGATGGCTAGAGAGGGGGGGGTGAATATAGCCAGACACAATTTCTTGCTCTTAGATACTTCTGCGTGATCAGATTAGTAGCAGCGGAAACAAAAACACAGAAGCAGAAATAAAGAACAGCAAGCAAAACACAAAGGGAAAACAAACCGACGCTAACACCTCGATATACAAGGTTCGGGGATAACTTGCCCCTACTCCTTGGCGTGCCCGTAAGGTGGGCGATCCCTTGATCGTCGGCAGATCAAGCCCCGGTGAACTCCGGATAGTAGCAGCCTCCTTCTCGATAGAGAAACCTCTCCACAAGTGATCTAAAGAAGATATAAGTTAAGCACAGAGACACTCGAGAAGACAAACTCACAAAGATGTAACAACAAAGCTCAAACACAAAGTCACAGAGAGCACAAGCACAGCCCACAGCAAAAACTTCACTCGTTTTTCTGTCTATCTCTCGTCGCTCCTCTGTATCCACTTTGTCTTAAGCTTCTGCTTCATCCCAAGGTCCACCAGCATCCTCTGAGCACAGCCTGAACCTCCTGACCTCCCTGAGCACTCAGTCCACTGAAGACCTCCTCTCCAGCTGAGTCTCCGTCAGTCGCCAGCTGCCCCACTTGCCGTTGAAACCTGAGAAGGAGAAACAAACAAACCTGCTCCAAGGAAAGCCTCCCATTGACCCTCCTTGAGTGTTTGAATCACCTGCTATCACCTGCACACTCCAATAGAGGCTTAGCAATGCATATCAAAAAGAAATCAGCAAGTAGCAGAGAATCGGCAGTGAAAACAGACACGATCAGAGCTTCTGACAGCTTATTTGAATTAAAGTTCTGCTCCTGATCAGTCACCAAACCGATCAGGAAGGAGCCTGATCGGTCACCAAACCGATCCAGCAGTCTTCTGCACACTCCTGATTGGTCCCCAGACCAATCAGGCTCCTGCCTGATCGGTCACCAGACCAATCAGGCTGCTTCCTGACCGATCAGGAGTCATCCTGATCGGTTATAGTGAGAACCTTGCGACAAATGATCGTTCACTAGACCGATCTGAACAGTATCCCTGATCGGTCACCAGACCGACCAGGAGCAGATCAACAAGGGAACTCAACTCACTGTGGGCTCCCTGATCGATCACCAGACCGATCAGGAGCTGTGCAGTGAGTGAAACACATGCTCCCTGATCGGTCACCAGACCGATCAGTCATCGCTGGATCGGTCACCAGACCGATCCACGAAGGAGAACCGTGCCAATCTCCCTGATCGGTCACCAGACCGATCCAGGGGCTCCAATTGCACTCTAAGTCACGAGAACAAGCCTCCAGCCCTTCTCTGACTCGTGCCATGCCCAGCTTCACTCACTGAGACTTCAACCTAGCCCTCCAAGCTAGGACCTGGCTTCACTCACCAGGGTTTCAGTCACCCGGCTTCACTCACCGGGACCCGGCTTCACTCACCGGGATTTCAACCTAGCTTCACTCACTAGGATTTCCATCACCTGGCTTCACTCACCAGGACCCGACTTCACTCACCGGGATTTCAATCACCTGGCTTCACTCACCAGAACCCGGCTTCACTCACCGGGATTTCCATCACCCGACTTCACTCACCAGGACCCGGCTTCACTCACCGGGATTTCCACCACCTGGCTTCGCTCACCAGGACCCGGCTTCACTCACCGGGATTTCCACCACTTGGCTTCACTCACCAGGACCCGGCTTCACTCACCGGGATTTCCATCACCTGGCTTCACTCACCTGGACTTTTTCACCTAACCCTCCATGTTGGGACTTTTCACCTAACCCTCCAAGTTAGGACTTTTCACCTAGCCCTCCAGACTAGGACTTTTCACCCAACCCTTCCGAATTAGGACTTTTCAACACCTAGCCCTCCAAGCTAGGATTTTCCAATCACTCCGTGCCTAATCCCCGATTAGGACTTAACCATAATCATAATCATCATCCTAAACTAAAATCGATATCAACACCAAAACAACAATCAGGGTCAGACTGTATCAACAATCTCCCCCTTTTTGTTGTTTGACAATCCGATTTTAAGTTTAGGGATTTTCAATCAATTATCTCAAATCCAGAATCATAGGGGAATCAGGATCCTCCCCCTATAATAACCATAAACTTAATCAGTCATTCTCTCCCCCTTTGTCAAACATCGAAAAGGGTATGGTTATTAAGTTTGAACATAACTCCCCCTCAATCAAGGGTCTCCCCCCAAAATAATCAAAGGATAATTTTTGAATCGCATATGAGAGGCATATACCATAAATGTATCAAGGCAACAACGTATATGCATCATACGTCAATAAGTGTGAATTGCACATGAAACCATATACAGAATTATATCATGATCAAACATGTATATGTTTCATGTGACAAGTAGGGAATGCATCTGTATCCGACACATAATCCTGAGTGGTCTCCGTGACCAATCAGGTTCGTTGATAACTTGATACAGAAATATTTCTTATTAGTCTCGGGAGCGATCAAATTTCAGAAAAATTCCTGAAACTCTGATACATTCCTGATCAGACTGCATTAACAATTTGCATTCCACAATAGGGGTGTAGACTCTATTAATATTCGACATTTCAGAAAATTTCCGAAACACGACATTAAGAACAAGAGTCATGACTCAACAAACCCTTTCTTATGAATTTGAACATTCCAACATAGGTTTGTATCAAATCAGCATTTTAATACTTGATGTTTCAGAAAAATTTCTGAGAATCAAGGGTCTTAAAAATTCCTACCCTTCTTTGAACACTTGAACAAACTTGTACTCACTTAGTACCAGGTTTGTACCAATGGATGATCAAGTATGTTTCAATTGGACTTGGTTTGTATCAGATTTGAGTGTATCAATATGATCAGGTAATCTGATTCAACTTGATGAAATGGGATCGGACTGAGGAGTAGTCTGATACCTCTGATCAGTGTTGAGCTGATCGGTCACCGGACCGATCAGTATGACTCCCGATCGGTCAGCAGACCGATCAGCCTGATTGGTCTGGAAAGTTTTTGGATCAAATTGGAATGATCTGGGAGTTCCTTGATCAGAGTTGATCTGATCGGTCATAGGACCGATCAGAGGGATCCCTGATCGGTCGATGGACCGATCTGGGTTCAGACAGAAGGTTTTTCAGTTTCAGATTTCAGAAATCGATTTCAGCAATTCTGAAATCAGGTTTGTTTCAATTCTTAGCCATTCCCAAACCCCTAATCCAATTGATTTCAATTACTTTGGTTCCAAACATGGGGTCCCTTAACCAAGTGTTATTCCATATCAAGAATTAAGAGTTTCTATGAGGAGAAACAACACATGTTTGTATCAATTTTGATGAATACGTTCTGAGTATGAACTTGAGTCCCAAACACAGGTTTATATCAAAGCATGATCAGTGGAACATCAAACAAGTCATGGAACTTAAAACATCATAACCTATGTGATCATGTTGTTCTTAACCAAAATTAGGTTTGTGCCAATTCCAATGGATGATCAAAATTCCAAAACATGCTTATTTCACATCATGATCAATTTAAGCTATGTGTTCATATTGTTTTAATCAAAATGGGCATGTCATAGATTAATGTTAATCATCCAAACATCAAAGTCATGGCATACTCATCTAGATTCATCTCCAAAATAATAAGAAAAGCTTAAGCCTAGGCCTCAAACTTATGTTCTTTGTCTAATCATGTATTGTGAGATTTTCACAGTGATTTTCACAAACCATGTGTTCTTCATGTTGGCATAATACATACAAGAAAATCATGGCATACTTGATCATGGAAGAACTTAAACACTAAAGTAGATTATACCATGACTAAGTATTTTAACACATGAATACCACAAAAATCACTAGCTAAGGGATTATATTGTCATAAGATCTAAAACAATGGAGCTCAAAGTATTTAATTCGAATTTTCCATAACCATCCATGTGAATGACAATTTTGCCTTTAGTCATGGGGTTGGAGCACCAAATATCAACCTCTCATGTTGATAGATACTCCCCCTCAAATAATGCTTATACAATTCTAAATATTGAGGTTTTAGGTACCCAAATTTTGGGACCTAATGCATCAACAATGAGAAACTTTGGCACCCATGCTTTAGTCATATTCCTTTTGGCTTTTTGAACTCTAGAATCATTTGATGCCCTAAAGTGGGTTCTTGACATTAATGATACAAAGGTTGGTTCCTTAGGTCGGTAACCTATACCGGCCTTGTTGTAAACCGCCCTTTGGGAATTTAATACCATATCTAAGATTTTGGAGCTAGATGAGAATTTCTCAAGAACATTCTTGAGATTTTCAACTTTGCTCTTTAAGTCCTTATTGTCATTCTCAAGGGTCTTAACATGCGAGTCATCATGAAAATCATTAACATCCTCCACCCTAGAGGATTTCAATTCTTCTACTTCCAATTTCAACAATTTAACTTTGTTCTTGGATTTTTTAAGCAACCTAGCTAGACATGCAATGGTTCTATAGCACTTATCTAGCTCGGGAGAGATTACCTCTTCATCATCCGAAGATGATGAAGGCGCGGTTGAGGAGATTGATTCGTCTCTACTCTCCTCTTCATTTGAATCCTCTATGTCCATGAGGGCACGGTGATGAGTGTACTTCTCCTCCTTCTCTTCTTCGGATGAACTAGAGGACGATTCATCCCATGTGGCCCTCAAGGCCTTCTTTTTCTTCTTTGATTTATCCTTCTTCTTCATTAACTTTGGACATTCATCCTTGTAATGTCCTTTCTTGCTACACTCATAACAAGTAATGTTAGATTTATCAATCTTAACTTCACTAGGGTTACCTTTACCCTTGAGGCGCCGGCTCTTTCTCATCATCCTTCTAACAAAGTTGGCCATCTCAGAGGAAGAAGACCAGCTGCCCTCCTCCTCGGACTCGGATGAGGATGAAGATGAAGAGACTTCCTTCTCCTTCTTCTTCTCCTTCTTCTTCTTCTTGTTGTTACCTGCCACTAAAGCAATACCTTTCTCTTTTGAACTTTTGTTAGAGATCTCATGTAGTTCCATTTCACAAAATAGATCTTCTAACTTGACAAAAGATAAATCCTTGGACACCTTGTAAACATCCACCATGGATGACCACAAGGCGTTCCTAGGAAAAGCTTTGAGAACATACCTCACTAGGTCTCTATTTCCTACCTTTTCATTGATGGAGTAGAGGCCATTGAGGATCTCTTTGAATCTTCCATAGAGTTCATTTACCTTTTCATTTTCTTCCATGGACAGATTTTGGAGTTGACTGTGAAGGAGGTCCTTCTTGGCTATTCGGGTGTCTTGAGTTCCTTCGTGGAGCTCAGTGATCTTGTTCCAAAGATCTTTAGCACTTGCAAAAGGATCCACCTTGATCAACTCCTCCTTGGTCAACTCGCATTGCAAAGTGACCACCGCTTTGGCATTTGCTTCACTCTTTCTTATTTGCTCAGCCGACCAACTTGAGAAATCGAGATCTTTTCCTTTAACATCTCTTGGAGGGATGAAACCTTCTTTGACCAAGAACCATATGCTCATGTTTGTCTTCAAATAAAACTCCATCTTCGATTTCCAATATTGAAAATCTGTGCCGTCGAAGAGTGGAGGTCGGTTTGTGCTCATTCCTTCTCTTCCAGCCATCTTGTTGTAAGCTCTTGGATGTTAAGCCGCTTGTACAGAGCCCCAAGCTCTGATACCACTTGTTGGAACCCGGATGGCTAGAGAGGGGGGGTGAGTATAGCCAGACACAATTTCTTGCTCTTTGATACTTCTGCGTGATCAGATTAGTAGCAGCGGAAACAAAAACACAGAAGCAGAAATAAAGAACAGCAAGCAAAACACAAAGGGAAAACAAACCGACGCTAACACCTCGATATACAAGGTTCGGGGATAACTTGCCCCTACTCCTTGGCGTGCCCGTAAGGTGGGCGATCCCTTGATCGTCGGCAGATCAAGCCCCAGTGAACTCCGGATAGTAGCAGCCTCATTCTCGGTGGAGAAACCTCTCCACAAGTGATCTCAAGAAGATATAAGTTAAGCACAGAGACACTCGAGAAGACAAGCTCACAAAGATGTAACAACAAAGCTCAAACACAAAGTCACAGAGAGCACAAGCACAGCCCACAGCAAAAACTTCACTCGTTTTTCTGTCTATCTCTCGTCGCTCCTCTGTATCCACTTTGTCTTAAGCTTCTGCTTCATCCCAAGGTCCACCAGCATCCTCTGAGCACAGCCTGAACCTCCTGACCTCCCTGAGCACTCAGTCCACTGATGACCTCCTCTCCAACTGAGTCTCCGTCAGTCGCCAGCTGCCCCAGTTGTCGTTGAAACCTGAGATGGAGAAACAAACAAACCTGCTCCAAGGAAAGCCTCCCATTGACCCTCCTTGAGTGTTTGAATCACCTGCTATCACCTGCACACTCCAATAGAGGCTTAGCAATGCATATCAAAAAGAAATCAGCAAGTAGCAGAGAATCGGCAGTGAAAACAGACATGATCAGAGCTTCTGACAGCTTATTTGAATTAAAGTTCTGCTCCTGATCGGTCACTAGACCGATCAGGAAGGAGCCTGATCGGTCACCAGACCGATCCAGCAGTCTTCTGAACACTCCTGATTAGTCCCCAGACCAATCAGGCTCCTGCCTGATCGGTCACCAGACCAATCAGGCTCCAGCCTGATCGGTCACCAGACCAATCAGGCTGCTTCCTGACCGATCAGGAGTCATCATGATCGGTTATAGTGAGAACCTTGCGACAAATGATCGTTCACTAGACCGATCTGAACAGTATCCCTGATCGGTCACCAGACCGATCAGGAGCAGATCAACAAGGGAACTCAACTCACTGTGGGCTCCCTGATCGGTCACCAGACCGATCAGGAGCTGTGCAGTGAGTGAAACACATGCTCCCTGATCGGTCACCAGACCGATCAGTCATCGCTGGATCGGTCACCAGACCGATCCACGAAGGAGAACCGTGTCAATCTCCCTGATCGGTCACCAGACCGATCCAGGGGCTCCAATTGCACTCTAAGTCACGAGAACAAGCCTCTAGCCCTTCTCTGACTCGTGCCATGCCCAGCTTCACTCACTGAGACTTCAACCTAGCCCTCCAAGCTAGGACCTGGCTTCACTCACCAGGGTTTCAGTCACCTGGCTTCACTCACCGGGACCCGGCTTCACTCATCGGGATTTCAACCTAGCTTCACTCACTAGGATTTCCATCACCTGGCTTCACTCACCAGGACCCGGCTTCACTCACCGGGATTTCAATCACCTGGCTTCACTCACCAGAACTCGGCTTCACTCACCGGGATTTCCATCACCTGGCTTCACTCACCAGGACCCGGCTTCACTCACCGGGATTTCCACCACTTGGCTTCACTCACCAGGACCCGACTTCACTCACCGGGATTTCCACCACCTGGCTTCACTCACCAGGACCCGGCTTCACTCACCGGGATTTCCATCACCTGGCTTCACTCACCAGGACTTTTTCACCTAACCCTCCATGTTGGGACTTTTCACCTAACCCTCCAAGTTAGGACTTTTCACCTAGCCCTCCAGGCTAGGACTTTTCACCCAACCCTTCCGAATTAGGACTTTTCAACACCTAGCCCTCCAAGCTAGGATTTTCCAATCACTCTGTGCCTAATCCCCGATTAGGACTTAATCATAATCATAATCATCAACCTAAACTAAAATCGATTTCAACACCAAAACAACAATCAGGGTCAGACTGCATCAACATTACTGAGCAGCCGAGCCACAGGATAATGGTGCACACAGTCGGGCAAGACCCAGGGAGCATGGGACGCCAGACGTCATACTGAGTAGCCGAGCTGCGGGATAGTGGTGCACACAGTCAGGCAAGACCCAGGGAGCGTGGGACGCCACACATCTTACTGAGCAGCCGAGCTGCGGGATAAGTAGCGCACATAGTCGGGCAAGACCCAGGGAGCGTGGGACGCCACACATCTTACTGAGCAGCCGAGCTGCAGGATAAGTAGCGTACACAGTCGGGCAAGACCCAGGGAGTGTGGGACGCCACGCGTCTTACTAAGTAGCTGAGCTGCGGGATAAATAGCACACACGGTCGGGCAGGACTCAGGGAGTGTGGGACGCTACGCGTCTTACTGAGCAGCCGAACCGCGGGATAATGGCGCACACAGTCGGGCAAGACCTAGGGAGCGTGGGACGCCACGCGTCTTACTGAGCCGCCGAGCTGTGGGATAAGTAGCGCGCACAGTCGGGCAAGACCCAGGGAGCGTGGGACGCCACGCGTCTTACTGAGCAGCCGAGTTACGAGATAAATGGCACACACAGTCGAGCAAGACCCAGGGGGCGTGGGACGCCACGCGTCTTACTGAGCAGCCGAGCTGCGGGATAAATGACACACACAGTCGGGCAAGACTCAGAGAGCGTGGGCCACCACACATCTTACTGAGCAATCGAGCTGCGGGACAATAGCTCGAGAGTCTGAAACATCTGCGAGCGGGGTAAGGACCGTGCTCTTCCACTATTATGAGTGCCTTACATTTACTTTATGACTTCTCATTTGGCAGCCCAATAGGGCTTAAGGTGAATCGTACTCCATGGCCGATCCAACGTCTTTCCCTTCTCATTCTCTAAGTAATAAGCTCCTAAAGTGAGCTTCTGAATAACCTTCAAGGGTCCTCCCCATTGTAGTTCCAGCTTGTTTACGTCCCCCACGGGCTTGATTCTCTTCCAGACAAGGTCGCCTACTTGAAATGCCCTCGGCAATACCTTCCGATCATACTTCTGTTTCATCTTCTGCCGAAATGTGAACATCCGAGCAGCTGCTTTGTCTCGGATTTCGTCCACTAGGTCCAACTCCAGTCTCCGCCTTTCCGAGTTATCTGCATCGTAGGCGGCCCTTCGGTCTGATTCGCATCCGACCTCGACAGGGATCACTGCTTCGCTTCCATAAACTAGTTGGAAAGGTGTGCATCCCGTTGTCTCTTTGATTGTAGTTCGCAGGGCCCACAGAATGCTCGGGAGCTCTTCTACCCATGTTCCGCCGACATGGTCTAGCTTAGTCTTCAATCCTCTAAGGATCTCTCGGTTGACCACTTCCGCCTGGCCGTTACTTTGAGGATAGGCTACATAGGTGAAGGCTTGCTTGATACCGTACTTTGCGCACCACTCTGGTATCCTTCGGCCCTGGAACTGCCTTCCATTATCCGAGACAAGCTTGTGTGGGATTCCATACCGGCACAGTATGTCCCGCCACAAGAACTTCATCACCGCTTTCTTCGTAATACGGGACAGAGCCTCAGCCTCTATCCACTTGGAGAAGTAGTCGACGACCACCAGCAAATATTTCTTCTGTGCGGCGGTAGTCGGGAATGGCCCCACTATGTCCATGCCCAACTGATTAAAGGGGCAGGATACTGCCGAGGCCTTCATGGCTTCTGTGGGTCGGTGTGGCAGGCACTGATGCTTTTGGCAAGATAGGCAAGTGGCGACCAGCTCGTTAGCATCCTTCTGCAGTGTTGGCCAATAATAGCCTGACATTAGTGCCTTCCGAGCTGTCGCGCGAGCTCCAGCATGGTGTCCACAGATCCCCAAATGAATTTCCCTCAGTACATAGTCTGCATCCTCTTCGCTTAAGCATTTGAGGAGAGGTTGGGAGAACGATCTCTTGCACAGGACGTCGCCGACCATGGTATACCTGGACACATGCTTCTTGAGCCATCGAGCTTCCTCCCGGTCGGCTGGCAAGACTCCCCTTGTGAGGTAGGTGATGATTGGGGTTCGCCAGTCAGACTCCAACTCCAAATCGGCCTGTCTTTCTATCTTCATGATTAGCAACGCCGGGCCACCCACCTGGGGAAGCACCCATGAGCCGACTGAACTGGCTAGCTTAGCTAATTCGTCTGCCTTAAAGTTCTCTTCCCGTGGGATCTTCCTTACTTGCACTTCTTTGAATTCAGCCTTCAGCTTTTCATAAGCCTCGATGAAGGCCTGCAACCGACCACTGTTGACCTTGAACCGTCCAGCCACTTGCTGGGTAACCAATTGGGAATCTGAGTAGAGCACCACCCGGGTTGCCCCTACATGCTTGGCAGCCTGTAGTCCAGATATGAGGGCCTCATACTCGGCCTCATTATTCGTGACCTTATACTCCAGTCGAACAGACAAGTGCATTTGTTCTCCGCTCGGGGAGATCATCAGGATACCAATTCCACTTCCCGATCGAGCTGCCGAACCATCCACATATATTTGCCAGGCCTCTTCAATCTCATCCAAATGCAGCTCGCTTAAAAAGTCAGCTAAAGCTTGAGCCTTGATATCTGGTCGAGGCTGGTACTGAACGTCATATTCGCTCAGCTCGGTGGTCCACTTAATCAGTCACCCAGATGCTCAGGATTGGAGGCCACTCTGCCTAGGTTGCTGTTCATCAGCACCGCGATAGGGTATGCCAAGAAATAAGGTCGGAGCCTCCGAGCACCCAACAATAACACATACATCAACCTTTCGAGTGTCGTATAGCGACACTCGGCTCCTTTTAATAGATGGGCGAAGAAGTACACCGGATGCTGCTCGGCTTCCTCTTGGTTAACCAGGACCATACTGACTGAGTCCGCCGATGTAGCCAAATAAACATACAAGGTTTCCCCGACCTCCGGTTTCGCCAGCACAGACAGCTCAGCAAGATAGGCCTTCAACTCTTCGAACGCCTTGTCACAATTGGCGTCCCACTGGAATTTGGTAGTCTTGCAGAGGGTTTTGAATAAAGACAACTCTCGTTCGGCTGATCGGGAGATAAATCGAGACAGGGCTGTGATTTGCCCTGCGAGCTGCTGTGCCTCCCGGAGATTTCTGGGCGGGGGCATATCCAGTAAAGCCTTGACCTTGCCAGGGTTGGCCTCGATGCCCCGCTCGGTCACGATGTACCCTAGGAATTTTCCCCTTCGGGCCCCAAAAAGACATTTGGCCGGGTTCAGCTTGAGCCCGTACCTTCGCAACGTCTGACAGGTTTCCTCGACATCCGCGACCAAGTCCTCAGCCCAGGTGGACTTGATGAGGATGTCGTTCACATACACTTCCACATTTCTCTCAATCTGGGATCGGAAGACTTTATTCATCATGCGCTGGTAGGTGGCTCCAGCGTTCTTCAACCCGAATGACATGATGGTATAGCAGTAGGTACCGTCTGCCGTGATGAAGCTAACCTTCTCTTGATCTTCGACGGCCAGAGGTACTTGATGATACCCCTGGTAGGCATCCAGCATGGAAATGAAATCGCTGCCAGCTGTTGAGTCCACCATCTGGTCGATCCGAGGCAAGGGATAACAATCCTTCGGGCAGGCCCAGTTGAGGTCTCGAATGTCAATGCAAATTCGCCACTTATTGTCTGGCTTGAGTACTAGCACCACATTGGTCAACCAGGCTGGGAATTGCACCTCCCTGATGTGCCCAGCCTCGTCAGCCTCTCGATTTCCGCTCGGATCGCCTTATTCTACTCGGTGCTGAAGTCCCGCTTCCTCTGCTTCACGGGCCGAGCGTGGGGATATACATGGAGGCGGTGCTCCGCCACCTCCGGTCGGACGCCTTTTAGTTCCTTGACGGACCAGGCGAAAACATCTTGGTTTCGAGCCAAGCATTCCAGCAGGAGCGTCTTCAACTCATCGGGCAATCCCGCTGCGATCTTGACTCGGGATTCCTCCCGATCTGGGAGGAAGCTGCACCTCCTCTCTATCCTCGTGCAACTCGGACCAAGGGGAAGCTTGAACCATATTGCAATCGGAGAAGGGGCGCGGAGCCTTACGGCTCTCTACATGGATGTCATCCACATAGCATCTTCGGGCTACCTTTTGATCGCCCTTGACTTCTCCTACCTTGTCCCCTATTAGGAACTTAACCTTCAGGTAAAAGGTGGAGGTGACGGCTCGGAACTCGTTGAGGGCTGGTCGGCCCAAAATGGTGTTGTAGGACGAAGGAGCATCTACCACCAAGAAGGTGGACCACCGAGTCCTCTTCAGCGGCTCCTCGCCCAGAGATATGGCCAGTCGGATATGACCAATAGGTTGTACCTGGTTCCCCGTGAAACCGAACAATGGGGTCGCCACCAGGTCCAGCTGGGACCTCTCAATCTGGAGTTGGTCAAACGCTCTCTTGTAGAGTATATTGACCGAGCTGCTGGTGTCCACTATAGTGCGGTGGACTTGATAGTTGGCGATGACGGCGATGATAATCAGCGCGTCATCGTGCGGGACCTTTAGCCCCTGCAGATCCTGAGGCCCAAAACTAATCTGAGGCCCCTCTGCCTGGGCCAGGCTGGTGCTGACTTGATGAATCTCCAGTCGGCGCACTTGTGCCTTTCGGGCACGATTGGAGTCTCCTCCCATCGGTCCACCTGAGATGACATGTACGCTTCCTCGAATGACATTCTGCTGATTGGCCTGCTCCTCATCTATTTCCTCGTCCCCCACCTGGTTCCCCTGGGGGAATAGATTGCGGGCAGCCAGGGGGTTCCCTCGCAACTCCTCGGCCACGGGGTCGACATTCGGGCCGCTCCATCCTGCGCCCCGTCCGGGAGGTGTTTGTCGCCCTCTTCCTCTGGGGGCAAGGGTGTGACGACCCGACTTCCCTTAACTTCCTTAAAGCGGACGTCACATTTTCTTAACCTTAACTTTACCTTATCCTTAGCCTTAGGTTACACCTACTTGAGTCCCCTTAACTTGTTCTGAAATTTTTTTTTCTTCCTTCTTTTTTTTTTTCAAAAAAAACAAAACAACTTTCATTTTATTTGCTTTGCCAGGATTTGACCCCTAGACCTCTTAGTTGTAACACTAAAGCACTAACCAGCTGCTCTACACAGTTTTTCTTTAATGGTACCAGTCGACTGCTATTATATCAGTCGACTGGTGTCAGTCGACTGATATAATAGCAGTCGACTGCCATATCGAACAGAAGGTTCTGTTCGATATAGCAGTCGACTGGTATCTGAGCCAGTCGACTGGCACGCCTGAAACTGCAAATTTCAGACCTGAAAATCCCTTTCAAACATCCACAAATCACATACTATCACTTCACATTAAGATATAACTTCAAATCTATCATATATACTAGTTTATTTGGCACATTGGCAACTCAAAACCAATCCAAACTCTTGAAATTGAAACTAATACGGAACTTAACCAAACTAACCAAGCATATGGAAAAACATAAGTAAACATCTTCAAGTTGTATCAACTTCTTACTCTATGCGGAAATTAAACACATTGGTTCACTCTTTACTATTCAAAACATAAAATTAAATGTTTCTAAATACCCAACTCTACTCATACTCAACCCAACGGATCTTTTACCCCGGTTCCACCTCCTCTGAACATCAATGCAAGTCCTGTCGCCTCCCAACTTACGCTTTCTCTTTTCCTTTATCTGCAATAGAAGGAAAATGCAACTAATAAGCACAATGCTTAGTAAGTAAATCCCTACTCACAAAATCATGATGTCAATACTAAATATGCTCATTTCGAAGAATGATTTAAAACTTTACTTACTTCAAAACTTACAACTAAACATGCTTACAACTTGAAACACTTTATCATGCTTGTTAATGTATCAAAGTACACAACTAACCATGCTTACTACTTGAACTACTTTATCATGCTTGCATTGTATCAAGGTACACATATAATAATTAAACACTTTCTCAAAAAAGAAACTACTTGATCATACTTATATACTTGAAAATAAATAATCAACTTTCTCTTAGGCCTTGACATTGTACCATGGTATCAGTGTACCAACTGCGCGCTTTTCTAATAGGTTGCGAGGTAGCTAGCCACCGCATCCTATTAGAACTTTCTACTAACTTTCTGTGGGCCTTACATTTGCCCGGTACATGTCTCTTTCACAAAAGTAAAATACTTTTCTTACTATACTTATTCATACTTATCAACTAACTTTTCTTTTGCATTAAAAGAGCTTAACCTTCCTTACATTAAACTTTCCATCAAGCACACTATGTGCCCTTAACCCAAAACTTCACTTTTGGGTCCTTTCTCATATTAAAACTTATCATGCTTGGCCTACTTACATTCAATACCATTTAATTGGATTTCTAACATAAGAAAACATGCAACTTTAACAATCTAAACATGCAATTAGCAAGGTTTCTCAAAACGTACTTCTACTTTTTCGAAATCATGGCTTTATAGCAAGAATTTCGTAACGAAAACTACTCCTATTGCAGGTGAGTGATTTACTTACCTCGTTCTTGAAGAAAACTCACAAAAACAGGGAGAAAACTCCCTACCAAATCCTTTCCCCTCCTTCTTTTGAAAAGCTTCCACCTTTAGCCCTAGGAAACAACCCTAGGTCTTCTCTACTCAAGGGAAAAGGTGAAAAAGAAGAAGAAGAAGAAGAAGAACCCTTGAATTCGCCTCTTCCTCGCCTCTCTTCTCTGTTCACGCGCGCGGCTACGGCTTCTCCAGGGTTTCACGCGACTTAAGAGGGCTTAATATACCTCTTAATGAAAAGGCTTAACTACTCTATAACATTATATCTCTCCTTCCTTTTCTGTGCTTGATACCCTAGCCCAGCTGGTTCGTTGGCTTCCCTTCCTCGCTGTGGTCGCGGGTTCAATACCCGGCTGCCCCTTTAAACGTTTTTTTTCTTTTTTTATTTCTTTCTCCTTTCTCTAAAATACCAAACGGACTCGGAAAATTCCATAAAAATACTCTAAAAATTCCTAAAAATATCTAGAATATTTCTAAACCATTTTTAAATAATTCTAAGGACTTTAAGAACTAAAAATGGAAATTTTGGGGCGTTACAATCCTCCCTACCTTATAAAAAGTTCGTCCTCGAACTTAGAACAGCTCTGGATACCTTTGCCTCATGCTCTCTTCTGATTCCCAAGTTGCCTCTTCATACTTCTGATTCAGCCATAAGACTTTCACTAATGGTACCACTTTGTTCCTCAGCTTCTTATTTGCTCGATCTATTATCTGAATAGGTCGACTTTCATAACTGAGATCTTCTTGCACTTGTACCATCTGTGGCTCAATCACTTGGTTGGCATCTGGGATATGCTTCTTTAACATTGAAACATGAAATACGTTATGTATTGCTGACATTTCTGAAGGTAGCTCCAACTCATAAGCTACTTTACCAACTCTCTTTATCACTGGGTAAGGTCCTACGTATCGAGGACTTAGCTTGCCTTTCTTACCAAATCTCATCACTCCCTTCATGGGTGCTACTTTGAGGAAAACTGTATCCCCAACTTCAAACTCTAACGGCCTACGACGTACATCTGCATAACTCTTCTGCCTACTCTGAGCAGTCTCTATCCTCTGGCGGATGCTCCTGATTGCTTCTGTGGTATCCTCTATAAGATCAGTCTGAGATCTCATTTCTTTCTTCTCACTACCTTCATACCAACAGAGGGAGATCTGCACTTCCTACCATAAAGAGCTTCATAGGGTGCCATACCAATAGTGGCTTGGTAACTGTTGTTGTAGGCAAACTCA
>JAGFNQ010005406.1:29794-102839 GCA_024364735.1 Boesenbergia rotunda | reverse complement strand
GATGAGCCGACCGACGGCTCCCTAGAACCAGTCGTCGCTGGCTGGGCAGAAGGAGCCTGAGGGGCGGGCTCCGCGCTCTCAGGAATCGTAGGTTGGTCGGGCAGACTGGCCTGGCGCAGACGCAGTTGTTCGGCCGCCCGGGCGTTTAATTCTTCATCATCCAGGCCAATGGCCTCATCGAGGGCCGCTTCCCACATCATCTCGGCTGCAAAATCAGAAGATGTTGAGTTAGGGAGAAAGAAGTACGAAACAAAAAATGACTTACAGAAGGTGCCGGGCAGGGCGGCAGGCACTCGGCTTAGCCCAAATATGTACAAGACGGCGTCGTTGAGAAGTTTCATGCCGTCGAAGTGTAGGCCACCGAGTAGAGAAGCAGCCCTTATAAATAAGGGGTCGGATTTAAAGTTTCTTAAGGGAGCTATAGGGGGCATGTCTTCGACCCATCCGATTGAGAACCCAGGGTTGGTCGGAGGGCTTATGAAGAAGAAATGAGTTTTCCATCCCTTATTCGAGGAAGGAATATTCTCCACTATGGATAATTTGGCCCGGGCTTGGAGAAAGAAATTCCCGACCTCCTGCTTCTTCGGGTAGTAAAAGAAATAAAGAACCTCCGGTCGGAGGGGGACTCGGTAAAGGGTAAAGAGAACTATTACATTACACAATATGCGAATGGCGTTGGGAGAAAGCTGGAAGATAGGAACATGGAAGAAGTTACAGAAGTCTACAATAAAGGGATGAAGAGGGTAGCGCAGGCCAGACATATGTTGGTCCCGGAAAAACACAAAGAAGCCAGCCGGGGGATTGTGTGGCCTGTCAGCCTGTGTAGGAACGGCAATGTGGTAGTTTTCAGGGATGTCGTAGGCCAGTCGGAGGTCTGAGACGGTCTCGTCGTGAAGGGAAGACTCGACGGAGGTATACCACGCAGAGGCAGCCATGGAACAGAAAGAAAGGGAAGAAAAGGGAGAATCTGACCGTAGGTGGTGGCGGAAAGGATTAACCGACGGAGAAGCACGAGGGCGGCGGCGACGCGTGAAGACGGCGGCGAGGAGCGAGAAGTACCGAGTTAGAGAAGAGAACAGTGAAGAGCAAATGAGGGTTTCGTCGAATGCGAAGGCCTATTTATAGCTAGGCCGGAAGAAGGGAGACCGTCCGATGGCGGTCCACGTGTACGGAGATCGCCTCATCCATGCCGTTGAGGCGTCCCACGATCAGCCTCGAAAAAACGCGCCGTAGGCGCTGACGTCGCCTGCTGCGGCGACAGGGCGCGTCGTCGTGTCGGCCAGTCGGAAGCTGCCGCGTGGCGGAAAGAATTACGCGCGTTAATGGCCATTAAAAGCTCGTAATCATGGGGATAAATCGCATCCCGGTCGGCCAGCCAGCGTGCGCCACGTGGCCCGGTTCATTAAAGCTGAGGTGATGCCGTTATGGCGCCGGTCGCATCGGGCATATCACATCACCTCATTCGACTTAGAATGTCACGTCTCCATTAATTGACTGACTCGGGCTATCCCGAGAAAATCGTCTTGGGGCGCGTGACACTCCACCTTTCTTGCGACTTAAGGCAAATGATCCTGTGCAAACATTCTCCTGCCCAAACGTGTTCAGCATACCTCTCATCGACTAACAACATTCGTCCGGTCGGACGCATTAACAATTTACGAGGACGTGGCGGCCCATGTTCCTCCGGTCAAAATCTTCATCCGCCCGGACATCTTCATCATGTCAATAGCCAGTCGGGGATGCGTGGCGGCCCACGCTCCCCTATCATGCTTCGTCCAGCTGGACGGCCTCGTTAAAAAAGAAGGGTGCGTGGCGGCCCACGCCCCTCTCGACTAACAACCTTTTTCCGCCCAGACAGGGCAGACATACACAGCACCAGCTGTTGAGCCTCGTGTTAAGCCGGCCAGATATTAATAGGGCAAAAAACGCTCGGCCGCAGAATGGTTGTACACACTTGCAGTCCAGTCAGTCGGACTGATCGCCTCCTTCGACTAGACTCGAGGGGAAGGCTATTGATCCCGCCCTATATTTGGCACCCTACGGGCAGCCAACGTGGCAAACGACCTGGCCAGCTTCAAGGTCCACGTCATTGTACGGGCAGCCAACTCGACAAACATCCTGGCCGGGCCCAGGGTCTTCGCCGGCCGGTCGGACTCAAGGCGGCCGGTTAGAATAAATATAGCGGTTCATCCGGCCGGTCAAACCCGGCCGACCACATTAAGGCTTACACGCCTCGTCTATCCGGGTATTTCCGCCCGGCCACATTAAGGCTTACCCGCCTCGTTCATCCGAGTGCATCCGCCCGGCAGTCCTTTATGCTCATGCTTGATATCCATCCGGGCGTGCCGTCCCGGTGTCCACTCGGGCACTCTCTCGGAATCACCCTGGGATAAAGACAAAATACCCCTGCACCAGCTGCAGATAACAGGCTGTCACCACTCGTACGAACTGACACTCTCTGACAGGCGCCGCCTGTCAGAGACTTACAGAAACCTGTCTTTGTCCTCACATAAGACAAATAGTATACGACAAAGAAGGATGGTTACAAATCGACATAATCATACAATATCTTCTGACCCTGTCAGAGAATCCTGACACAGGCCATACTCAAATCGACATAATCATACCATATCTTCTGACCCTGTCAGAGAATCCTGACACAGGCCATACTTGGTCCTTTTCCCCGGCTATATAAGCCACTCCCCTCCTCATTATCAAGGACGCGCGCACGAAGCTCCTCACCTACATTGCTCCATTATTTTTCCTGTTCATCGGAGTACTGACTTGACCGTCGGAGTGTCTTGCCGGGACGTCTCCCGGCTAGGTTGCTAACGGTCATCTTCCTCAGCAGGTCCACCTCCAGCCGTGCACCAGGCGACATCCGCTTCCGTTCCTTCGAATGACACCCCCTACGGCGCTGTCATTCTGCGCGAGGACATCCCGTCGGCATCCACGTCACCCATCGCTACACCGTCATCCAGTTGCGGCTCCACTACGCTCGGCGACAGGATCACAATTCAAACAGAATAAATAAATAAATATATCTCAAGGTTCTTAAGCCAAACAGTGGTGTGACCTAAGAGGTAGGATAGTAAGCTAAAGTTCTTAAGCCAAACAATGGGAAGAACGACAAGGACTGCGATTACATAGTTCAACTCCCAAGAAGTTCAAGCTTGCATCTGGGAAGATTGATGTCATCACCCACTAGAGTCATATACCCACACGACAACCCTATAAAATTTTCACAGATTATACACAGAGAGCCTAGAAAACATCCAAATGAGGGCAAATATCACAGATTATACACTCAGTCATTTATTGTGAAGGTCTTTTGCTAGATTTTTGATGGAAAATGGAATGGTATTTCAAACACATCAAATTGAGGGCATATATTATAAAGCATTAAAACAATACATTAGCAATGAAATTAACAAGGGATCTTATGATAAACGCCAGGGTACTTACATAAAGTTCTAGGTAAAGAACTATCTAAAAAAAAATTTGGTGGGTTAGCCAAATAGGAATTCAATAATAGCAAAAAAATTATAAAATCATTTTTTTTTGGATTAGAAAAAGTTAGAGTAACTGATATAAATAAACATCCAGAGAGACCAAATGCTGCTTGACCAATGCCAGGATATGTCTTGAGTCCTGGTAATAGCTATTTAAGCATCTCTTGAGTAACATTCCAGTGTAAAATGAGATGGAGCCCAAGCTAAATAGGAAAAACATGCCCCACCCTCCTTTAACTGCATAAGGGATGGATAGAATTTCGACTCCATAAAAAAAATTAAGACCAAATCATATATAATGAAGAATACTATTTAATGATACATATGGAGAAGACATGATGTGATATCTATGCTTTTGGATCACTAGTACATGATAAAATGTTTATTATGATTTCAAAGCTTGTAAATTTGATCATTTTCTTTCTACTTATGTAGAAATTGTTGCACTAAGCATTTCAACTGGTTCTTGTGTATTCAAGGCACACGAGTCAAGATTCATAATCTTTAGTAAAAACTCGACGTTTCTAACTTGCCAATTGCCTAATTGAACTAATATCAAGCATCTTATTAAACTAACTGTAAACAAACTGAAATGAGATTAATACCATTGATCACGGCTTGAGCAGTGGAGCACTGGCGTGACGGCGACGGCTCCATGTAAGAAGAGAAAGCAAAAGAACCTCTTTGAACAGTGGACTAAGTCCTAGATGTGAAGCTAAACTATGCCAGAGGGTATGGAACAACCAGGCACAGTGCACAGCCAAAAAAAAAACAGTATTAATTAAGAGGAATATACCAAATATAAAAGGAATTCGAAGTGGTGCAAACTGTTGCATACATAGAGTAAATGGATATATTTTTTTAACGTACTAGTTAGGCAAAAGAAGAATCAAATGAACTAACAGTCATATTTTTACCGTGATTATAAGCATAAAGAGGAATTGCCTCACCAACTTTGGTTAGCATGGTTCCTTCATTATGCTTAGAAATAACAAGTGAAGACAGAGGCCAACAAATCATTTGGCTCCACTCTGTTAAAACAAAATATTATGTGACTTGGTGATATTTTCTATATCATGAAAATCATGAAATATCGCATTTAGTAAGCAACCATTAAGTTATGTTGTTTCAATACATTTTAGTATAATTAAAGTATAAGTAGCTATAACTTTCACACCACCATCCTCTGGAAAAATACTTGATAAGCATCATTTGTTGTATCAGTGGACAAAGAAATGTTAAAAGTTATTGTTGCAACCTTTGATATCCTGAATACATAACATGATCTATACCTATGAAAATTCACTAATTTAAAAGAAAAAATATATATATACACAATTAGCTGTCATAACCAATGCACATTGTACACCAAATAAATGTTAACTTTGATTGAGACTATACCATTTCAATAAGCAAAATTAATGCATCAGTACAGAATTGCTAAAAATATAAAATAAAACATCAACAAATCAATGAATCATCAGAATTACAGGTAATTGAGATGGTTTCAACATGCATATGAATTATCCAAGCTAAAGTGCAGAGAATAAAATTAATAAACAATAGTATGATAAAAATAAATAAGATTTTCATTCTCAATCAAGAGGAAGCAAAGGAAATGCTTCGACATACAACACCAACAATAATGTAAACATACAGAATAGTGACCACATCTCCAAAGAAGATTGATTCAAACAAATACCCAACCTACTTTGATACTTCCAAAACCCTCTAACCACCTCAAACTAACTAATTTGTAGTAGAAAAGAACACATGAAAATTAACTAACAACACATGAAATTCAAACGCAAGAAAGCAGATGGCAGTCCACACATATTCAAGATCAAATTCAAAAATCAACAGGCCTCCAATTAATTAAATTTCTATAGATTCTCCTTTTAAGAGAGCATATTCCAATCCAATTCTTAAAGAACTCCTACAATTCGGTAATCTAAAATCCAATTTTAGAGTTTCAGAATTATGGATCCAAGAAAATTTCAACATTAGTATGAAGAGTGAAGATTAAGGGAATATATGATTTAACACCCATGTCTGAAAAGGAGACTGAACCTATATTGCTACTTTGTCACTAACAGCATTGAGAGGTCAGCACAAATCAGGTTTGATTACTGGTGGAGATTCTTGTTTCATTTGTTGAGTTTTTGAATGTGTTTCCAAATTTTCTCTTGCTAGTTCTTTTGATTCCAGTATCAGAGAATTTTCCTCATTTCCTATATCCGGATTTTAGAATCCATATAAGATGTAAATAGAAAAGGAGATCTAAATAGAAAAGGCATAGTTTGTTCTCACAAAATACCATATAGGAGATCTAAACAGAAAAGGGATAGCCACGGTCTAAGTGCATCTTAAGAAACAAGAAAGGATGGCTTAGCTTTACCACACCTTGTAGTAGTCCTCATCTTAAAGGCATTTCCAACCACCCATGCTCAAAAGTTTTTAAAGTTTTATATTTTAAAACAATTAGCACGGACCCATAACTTCTTATAGGGGTGTCAGAACTAGGATTCCACACTATAAATATCTTCCCTACGCTACTCTCTTTTAGTACATGTCAATTTTTTAAGCATCTAAATCTCTTAGGTCCATTAATGAGCTTTAGTCAAAAACAATTAATGGACCTAGCAAACTCTAATTGAACTCATTCCAAGTCTTGTAGGTTTTGTAATGCTCCGGAGTCCAAATGTGTCCTGAGTTATTAGCTTGAAGGCAGTCCTAGTAGTGTTTAATTTTTTTTTAAATTTCATATTTTAAGACAACTAACATGGACCCATAACTTCTTGTAGGGGTTTCAGAATTAGGATTCCACACCATAAATATCTTCCCTATACTACCCTTTTCCAATATATGTCAATTTTTTAGAAATTCAAATCTCTTAGATCCATCAATCGATTTCGATCAAAACTTATTGATTAACCTAGCAAGATTTGATTGGACTCATTTTAAGTTCGATAGATTCTTATAGTGCCCCAATGTCTAAATGTACATTGAGTTATCAGCTTGAAGGCATTCTCTACCATGCTCAAAAGGTTTTTAAAGTTTCAGACTTTGAGGCAATTAGGGTAAGGTTGCGTACAATAGACCCTTCCCTGGGACTCCGCATGGCGAGAGCTTCTTGCACTAGGTTGCCCTTTTAGACTTTGAGGCAATTAACATTGACCCCTAACTTCTTGTAGGGGTCTCAGAATCAAGATTCCATATCACAAATACTTTCCCTACACTTCCCTCTTCTAGTGTATATCAATTTTTTAGAAATTTAAATCCCCTAAGGTCTATCAATGAGTTTCGATTAAAACTCATTGATGGACCTAATAAGTTCTGATTGGACCTATTCCAAGTCCAGTAGATTTTTATAGTGCTCCGGAGTTCGAATGTGCCCTTAGTTATTAGTTTGAAGGCATTCACAACAATGCTCAAAAAGTTTTAGAGTTTCAGGCTTAGGGTCGCACGTGGGGTGCTGCGGGAGAGGAAGGGCATGCACGTAGCTTTTTTGTCCTTTTCAAATTTAGATTAAATATGCAACATAAATTCAAATACGACAAAGACTCAGTTTGTTTTTACTTGGTTAACAGCCTTCACAACCTCCAACTGCTAGTCCAAGGTCTACGATCATTGATTGCTCTCAATTGGGCAATCCACTAATGAATGAAATGCTTTTGTAGGTTCCTGTATATAAATCACCATCTTTAACAATTCCAGGAAAGTCAAGAATTCTAGCGTATGAAATTTTAAATAGTAGAAGACATATATTGGCGAAGGTAGTAGACTATTTTCTATATTTTTCATGAATGTTTTTCTCACTGTTTATGGTTTTTCAAAACTTTGACGAGATGCATTATCGATTTAGGATACTTCAAGTTCTGTTAAGTTGTGGGAGATTACCAATGGGTTTGTCATCAAGATTATGGAAAGGTACTTAGATTGGCCCTGTAATGACATATCAATTCCCTATTGATATTTTGATGTTTCATACAATTGATCTAGTGTTTAGAAGAGTTTGAAAGTAAAATTATCAACCTTCTATGCTAAACTTTGAACTCAATATTCACTTGCAGGTTTCATTTGAAGAGAAGAAGAAAGAGCTATTTGAAGGTAACAACTATACTCGAGTAATTTTGATATTTCTATTGTCGTGTATTCTTTAATAAATTATCTGTCCATCCAAACATATTTGAGAAATTTCCTCTCTTTTTGCTTTTTGCATAGTTTTAGACAAGAATACCAACATGGTTTATAGTGGATAATCCACTAGGTTGCCTACGGTGTGATTCACTTGGATAGCCCTCAATGTTTCTCAATGGAGATGTATGACTGACTTAAATTCGGAAGTGGCACAAGATGATGCAAAGGTTAACTTTTTATTTTCACTGTTACATTTTCTTCATATAATTTCTTTGAGATGAATTCACAAATCTTTTACAAAATCTTACAGATAAATCTAGCTCCTATTGACACATTGGATGGCTAAAGGAATGAAGATGATGGAATTTCAAGCTTCATCCAGTAATGCCGACATTGAACAAGAGAATAACACTCCCATTGTGCACCCTTCTTTTGAGTTTTCCGTAAACTCACTTCCATCAATAGTTACACAGGGTTTATAAGGAGGTTCTTGGAGAAAAAGGAATACAGACTTAGATGGTACAGAAGCTAAGAAAGATCTACCTTAGTGGCGTATAGGTTGTATCTAAATGGTAATAAATCTCAAAGAGAAGTTGTCAAATAATTCTCATTAGGTCATCTGATTCAACTCGCATTTCTTAGTTTAGTTTCTAATTGTTTTGCTTTATTACTTCATAGATATAATTATAATGGGGATGCATTGTCAAGTAAATTAATGTGACTTTAGCTGTGCCTTTTTGTGTTGTGTACAAGTTTAATTTACATTTTAGCCGTCTAAACAACACATTTCACTATAGAACTATGCAATTGATTAGTAATCAAACAGACCGAATTGATTAAATCAAAATCAAACGAATCAAACTGAATAGACAGAAATAAACCAAACTGATAAAAAAATCGATTAATTCGGTCAAAAATCAAAATAATTAAAATTTCAAATAGTGAAATCCACTAATCAACTATTAGTCAAGCAGTTGATTGATCAATTTTTCTCCGAACGTGAGCAATAAATATGATTATGAATTAAGAATTTTAAACTCTGATTTAAACATAATATTTGCGTTTATGTTACATGAATCAGCTACTAATAACAAAGCAATCAATTATTGATATGTTTAATTTAATCGATTTAATTGATTTTAAATTTTTAAAATTGAGAACGAATTGATTAAACTAAATTAACCAATATTTTTTAAAAAAACTTTAGAATTAACCAAATTTTTAAATTCAATCATTTCGGCCAATTAATTCAATTTAACAAAACTTTTTCACTATCAATCTTTTTTGATAATATTTACTCTTTTATATTATACTTGTGCTAAATGAAAATGATACTTACCCTAAAGAACAAATTATGGAGAATAATATGGTTTGACTCTGATGAAACTTATCGACAACATGAGATCATTAAATAAGTTCAAATGTATCTAGGATGACTCACCAAGCCAAGTTTGTCGTGAGCATACATGGTCATCCTCATCAATAATCAATAATCAATAATCATCTTGTCATTGCAAAACACTCTCTATGATATTATCTTCCACAATAATTTGGAATCCAAGTTGAGATAAGAAATATCATCTTCCACACTTAGTGAATCTCTCAATGATATTATAAAGCAACCTCTCAGCTTTTTTTTAGTGCGATCTCTCTATGATATCATAAAGTGTGTCACTGATTGAACAACACTTTAGATGTGGTTGATCCATTTTTACAAAAGAAACTAAACCATAATAGTAATTCTCATATTAAAGAACAGTTCGGTGTAAAACTATATTAGGTCAAGTGTACACAATGTTATCCTACATCAAAAGAATTTTTTTTCGTATGTAATCATAAATTATACGACAATAATTCCTCGAAACTCCCCTTCAATGGTAATTCTATGATATGGTGCTAAAAAATACAAGTATTTAAAGCGACGTATATGTATCGCATAGTACTCATCTAGTTTTAAGATAACATTATACATGTTAACTACGTGTTTTGAGAATACAATACCATCAAATCGTATCTGGTCTCAAAAGATAAGAATTCTAGTACACAAATAAGCTTTCAACCATGGATTTCAGCTCCCTCAAGTGAATGCAAAAGTAATGCTGACCTAACCATTAACAAATCATTGTCTAGAAATAATAATTTTCCTTAAAAAAACACCCGATACACAGCTAATAAAATTTGGCCAAAAGAAAGAAAGAAAAATGACATCACAAAGAAATTCAGTAACAAATCACACAAATTTCATATCTATTTTCAATTTCTCAAGAATAGGTTTCACATTTTCTAATAACTATTTCCCAAAAATTAAGCAAACAAAAATAATTACAAAATTTTCCAGATATCATGGAGATACATCATCGACATCAAGCCATATTTAATTCATCCCGATTACATTTCAGGCAGCCTATATTTTGAATCTAATGTATCATCAACATTCATGAAACAAAAATAATAGAGCTATATATTCAATGCTGGTATGGAAGAATAAGCTTATCTACCATTCAATCTATCTTCCTGTTAGCACTGTGACGGTAACATCAGAATTGGAGAAGGATCCATATTTGTTGGTTGTGGATTCTGTCTCACTTGGGCTTCTCTCTACTACAAATGTGGGTTGTTTTGGCATGGGCAGAATACTTGTTTCATTATCCATCATCCGAATGATGTTATCGATATCAGGTCGATCACTCACTCGATCTTGAACACATAATAATGCTATATGTACACATCTCTTTACTTGGTTGATTGTGGATGGCGATCCAATCATCGGATCTATTAGTTGAGCTATTTTTTCCTCGTTCCACATCGTCCAAGCCTGTAACATTATTTGTTTATGTTTAGTGATGAATAGGTGGTTAATTCCCTGAGCAAATAAATGACAATAGTTTCTTGAGACAAAAATAAATATAAATAACGTAATAAAATTGCATATAATTTTACATAAAAAATATTAAAGGCAATAATGTTATGTGCACAAACTTACATATCTTACGATGCTGACATTATTCTCCATGTGACGAAAACTACTATTTCTTTGACCGGTGATAATCTCCATCGTGAGAATTCCAAAGCTATAAACATCAGATTTCACCGAGAATAGTCCTTCCATTGCATACTCAGGAGGCATGTAGCCGCTGCATGTATTTAGAATACATCAATTTCAGATTAATATAAAGAATATTTATAGAGTTTTCTTTTTAATTCAAGCAAATTACTAAAATTTTAATTTCTGTTGAACTCTATGTTATTTTTGTAATTTGAACAGTCTTTTTGTCATCTGAATGTCTAATTTTGGTCACCATTATCAATTGCCCTTGAGCAAATGGCATAAAAGTATTCAACTAAACACTATCAGCTATAACATGTGTACAATTTTTATTGTGCAGTCAACAATTTTTTTATCTCAATTTTGAAATCATGAAGATACGATAACAATGTAAAACTGTGGCATTTAACTTGCAAATTAAATAAATTTTGAAGTATGAAACAAAATTTCAGCTATGAGACTCATTTATGATTTTGAAGTGCTAATGCTAAGTACTCATAATTAACTTACAATGTGCCAACCACACGATTGGTGTTGCACTCATTTTCATCAGCTCCAAAGATTCTCGCCATACCAAAGTCTGATATTTTAGGGTTCATGTTTTCATCAAGCAAGATGTTGCTAACTTTCAGATCACGATGGATTATCCGCAACCTTGAATCCCTGTGAAGATAAAGAAGACCACGAGCAATGCCTTCTATGATGTTGAACCTTCTATTCCAATCTAGTACATCTTTCTTCAAAGGATCTGTTAATTTCACAATTATATATGCTTCAAGAATTGCTTGCATAATTTTTTTGTCTAACTTTTTTCATATAAAGAGAAATATTTACATACCAAAAAGGATGGCATCTAGGCTTTTGTTTGGGAGATACTCATAGATGAGAATTTTTTCATAGGCTTGAATGCAGCAGCCGAGCAATCTGACCAAGTTCCGGTGCTGCAATTTGGAGATGAGAATGACTTCATTCTTGAATTCCTCCAAGCCCTGCCCTGAACTCCTTGAAAGCCTCTTCACTGCCACTTCTTGTCCTCCAGGCAACACACCCTTCAACACCATTCATTAATCTCTTCTTAGAATTGACACAATTTCATCTTGATACATTAGTTCTTTGGTTTAAAATTCACCTTATAAACGCAGCCAAAGCCACCCTCTCCAAGCTTATTTGACTCACAAAAATAGTTTGTCGCAATTTGGATAGCGTCAAATGTATAAACAGGCAGATCTGAGTTTTTTCCTTCTTGCTTTGCTTCTACATGATAGCTCGAGCTAGAAAAATCCGATACTAATCCTCCACTCAACTGTGAAATAGCCATTGAATTCTCTTGTTGTCTTTGATTCACTATAAAAAGATGAGATTTTAGTTATAACTAATATTGAATAGTTGTCACTAAAAGTAGTTCTTGTGACAAAGTTGTGGTAATGATTATATATGCGACCAAAAAAAATTATATTAAAATTGTCACAATTAGTGATATACTATAAAGTAAAAAAAAATGATTTTAATCCGGAGCTTAGGACAATGAACCTGGAAATAATATTATTGTCAGTAAAGATTTTAGTGACAAAAATACTAAATTTTAGTGACAAAATTTTTCTTTTATTAATATCCATTTTTAATAGTGCTTCTTCAGAATCCACATATGTAACAATATTCTGTCATTATCATCACCATCTCAACTGTTTAGGATTAACTATATAAGCCTTATTCCACTAGTGGGCATAGATACTATTACTGCAAAGCAATTTTAATAGGATGAAATATAATAGAAACTTCCTTCTGATTTTCATGTTATTAAAAAAGAAAGATATTGGACTTATATGGTGTTTTCTTATGTTTTGAGTTGATTCATACAAAAACTAAATCATGATAATTCAGTCAAAGTTACAGTTAGTGAAGTCAAATGAAGATCCAGAAATATCATTTACCTTTTCTTCTTGCATTATATTTCCAGAATAAACAGCCACATACAATGAAGAGAGACGCCAAAGCTGACATTGATGCAATCAGCGCCACTGTTCTGATTGACTTGCTCCTGTTGCCTGCAGTATCATGCTTCATATTTAATAAACCAAAAGTGCAATTTTACACGTTTTTCTCAGTCTATAAAGGACATCAATCTTTGACTTGGGGAATCATATCCAAGTACCTAACAACTTAAAAAAAACGACCTGAAAATATAATTTCATGGCGTTATAGACAATAACAATTAACAAAAGTTTGACCATAGATATATATATATACACTCCAAATTCTAATTAGCTTAATTTATAATATCCTGATTTTTGTCGTGTCAGTGCTTTGTTGAACGGAGAATTAATTAGTGAAGGTTGATCCGATATCACAAGCATGTTTCCCACTTTTTTTAAACATCAACCAGTGTGGGCTTGACCCATAACATTATTCAATTACTTGTGCTACAAGGACGAAGTTTCATTGGATACGTCCCACTCGATATATTATTTTCTTAAGACTTATCAAACAACTAGCAGCACATAATCACATGGTCAAAATCAAGTAATTTTCATCAATCGGAAATTGAAGAAGTTAATGAAGGCAATATATTTAATAACTCACCCAGTTCAGAAGCTGCGAGCTTGATGTTGAGATCGTAGTCGAAAACGGTGGATTGGTAAACGTCGACGAGATCAGTGTTCCACATCATGCACGCGATATCGGCGTCGCCGTAAGCGTAGGCAAGGCACGAGCAGTCCATCAAGCACGCTTCCCGGCAATCCGCCTCGCTCGCTGTGTTCCTGGACCAGACTGCGTGATCTGGCAGCTTAACCCGGTCCATTCTCCAGAACCCATCCGGTCCAGTGTTGTTACCAGTATTGTTGCACGCTAATTGTGCCCGTCGCACACAACCCCCGGTCCAATTGTTGGCGGCCCACTCGTCCGCGAACCGCGGCTCGAACCCACGCAAACACTGGCATCCTGGCCGCCGCTGGCTGTCCAAGAAGCAGCTACCGTGGACGCCGCACTGATCGTACACGTCGCACTCGTCGCTCGGCTGCCGCCAGACCGCCTTCCACTGCCGCGTCTCCGGCGATTGCATCCATGTCTGCTCCGACCCGTCCCACTGCATCACGAACCGCAGCAGCGACGCGTTGTGCGGCGTGTAGGTGAAGTATCCGCCCTCCGTGTTGTAGGCGAAACCGTAGTTGTACAGCGCCCGCATCACCGTCCCGATGAACTTGTGCCCGTTCCACTCCCCCGACCGCCACCTCCGCACCCGCTGGCCGCCAATCTCTTCCCATATGAAGATCTGGGCCGAGCCCTGCGGATCGATGCCCATCGAGTATTTCCCAGGCGCCGGGTCATCTGGGTTCGCCCACGACGTGAACAGCTGCGGTTCGCCCGTCGTCGCGTTGAGCCCCACCCGCATCCCTGGGAGGAACGTGTCCGTCGGGTGGGCGAAACTCTGCCACGCCGCCGCCGTGCCGCCGACCGCGTGGATCACCAGATTTCCTTCGTCCAACAGCTGCAAAGTCGAGTTTGGTCCGCCGGACGCACCCGCGGACCAAATGAGGTTGCTCGCCCCGTCGAGCACCGTTAGGTCGCCTGACTGGGAGAGCGTAATGAGGCCACCGGAGCCGAGGATGGGGCGGCGGCGGTTGGCGACCCAGACGACCTCCGGACTGACAGAAACGTTGGGGTGGTACCAGATGCCGACGTAGCGGTTGGTGGATGAGTTGCCGGGGCTGAAGAAGCCCAGCACAAAGACGTTCCCGGCGGAGACGAGGGTTTGGCCGTCGGCATCGGTTAAAGATTCGCCCGGCCTCAAGGTGTCCGACGCCGCATGAGAAATAGGGATTAGGGACGAAGAGAGAAAGAGGAGAAGGGCAAGGAACATGATTGATCTGTGTGATACGCTAGGTAGAGCCGTCGATGCCGAATGAGGTGGGCGCTAGAGAGGGAGTCGGTGCGAAGTGAGTTGATGAGCTGTTATTTTATTTGGTGCTCGCTGCTCCTTCCTCTCTCTCTCTCGGTGCTGCCCATGTGTATCGTCAATTGATGGGAAAATAGGGAATTTAGAGCTCGTGCCGTTGACAATTCGGAGGCGTAAGTGTCCTATTTTTTAAAGGGTTTTTTAACTTTTCGATGCACGTAAAAATTAAAAATTATTAAAAAATATATGGAGATATTTTTTTATTAAAAGACGTATCAAATTTAATAATCTTCCTCTAATATCCTTTTCGTCAAGAATTTTGTCACTTTTTCATTCTCAATTAGAATTCCAAAACATCTGAACTCGTTTTTTTAGATTTTTTAATTTAAAATAATTTATTATAGAAATCAACTAAACAAGGTAAATAAAAAAAAATATCTCTTCCAACATGATTTCAGAAATATAAAAAGATATTTCTTTATATTTGATTAATATAAATTAATATATTAAATAATATATTAATAAATATATTAATATATAAAAAAACCTATCACAACAGATAATTTCGGATTCAGACCTACGCTTGGCTTGAAGTCATTTGACTTCAGGCCCAGCATAGGCCTGAAGTCTTTGATTTCAGACCCAAGATTTCAGGCCCACGTTGGCCCTGAAATTAGATGACTTCAGGTTCAACGTAGACTCAAATTTTTTTCATTTTAATAATATTTTTTATAATATTTAATTATAATTTATTAAAATTAATTATTTATAGTGTAATCTTTTATATAATTTTATAAGTTGTGACAAAATCCTCTCATTTTATTGAAATATTCAAGTATGATCAAAACATGTTTATATTTGTTTAAACTTGAAATAAGAAGGTTTCATCTGGATACTACCTAAATACACAATGCATAACAAAATTGGGTTCCTTACAGATCATCAACTCATATTTTCAGAATTTGTTACAATAGGACTTTTGTAGGTCCATCAGTGGGTTTCAGTGGGAACCCACTGATCGACCTAGGATATTTGAATTTCTCAATACTCGATATCACTAGTTAGAGTTAAGCTAGGAGATGGTATTTGTTGTTGGATCGGGTTGGACCGGCTAGAGGGGGTGAATAGACGACTAATAAAATAAAAGTAGTGGAGGCACTCGTCTTTAAAAAAGAACTTGGTCGCAACTGAGAACGTTGCTTCCAAGGCAGTGGACGCTCAATAAAAATCTCCTTGTGGTGGAGAAGCCTTACAAAAATAGCACGCTAGAGATTTTACAAGAATGAATAAAATGATTGATTTCTAAAGCAAAACCTCTAAGTCTATTTATAGCCTAAGAGAATAAATCTGGATTGTTGATTGTTGATCACTTTTCTCTTGGCCGTTGATCCATGGATGTAATCTGGATGGTTGATCTTGGATGGGATTAAACTGCATCCATTGGATTTGATTAAAGGATAATGTAACATTATCCTTTAAGTTTTAATTGTTTTAATTAAAACTTTATCTTTCCTCGAGATGACTGTTGGAATCTCCATGTCGCTGTTGTAATCTCTAAGTAGTAATATCGGCAACATTTTATTGCTATCGCCCTTTAGTCCAAATGGTAAGTGGGTTAGTGTGTGTTGTTGAGGTCTCGGGTTTGATCCTTCGTGACACCAAATAATTTTCTCTTTTCTTTTGGGCGCTTGGATTAGTCTTTTTGATTCTTCGTCTTCTGGGTGATTTCCGGCCAACCGGAGTTAGGCTCACCCGAACCCGACTCCGGCCTTTCGCCCCTCGAGCGTCCTTCCTCTCGGTTTCTCGTCCCTCGGACACCGCGCACGTCCTTCTCGCTCCACCGGTGTACTCTTCCGCAGCATCTGCGTCCCTCGGATTGTACCGAGCCCGTCGGCTCACTTCCCCGCACAATCCTTCTCGTCCGCTACGTCTTACACTCGACTTCCTCCGTACCTAAGCTCCTGCACACTTAGCAGAGGGATTAAAACCAACAGGACCTAACCTAACTTGGTTGATCACATCAAAATCAACTGGGGCACCAACAATCTCCCCCTTTTTGATGTGCATCAACCCAAGTTTAGTTAGGGATAAACAACAAACAATAATAATATTGTAACAGAATTAAGCATAAAAAAAATTTACAATCATGTACATAACCTCCCCCGAACTACTCTCCCCCTTTGATCACAGCAAAAATGGGACAAAAAAAATAGGGAAGAGAAAATATAATTAGGGAAGAAGAAAAATTTTAAGTGTGATAACAAATATTCTAAGTAAAAAGAATCGCATTACCACAAATTTTTCAAATTTAAAATGGCATAATTTTTCAGAAGTTAATTCCAATTTTTTTATTGAAAAAAAATAGATTTCAATAAACGATTCATAAAAAAATCGAACATTTATGAAAAAAATCTGAATATTTTTGTCAAAGTCGAAGATGAAGATATGAGTTTAGACAAAAATTTTCAGCTTTAAATTTGTTTATCAAGTTTGAAAATAACAGATACAAGTTTTTGAAGAATAATTTTTTTAAATAAAATCAAAAAATACTTCGAATTTTTTTTTAAAAAAAAATTATAATGAGTTTTTCCACTATATCTGTATCATGAAAAATTAGATCAATAAAAATAAATTATTTATCTATTTTTTTAATTTTAATTTCAAATTTTGATCGAAAATATTTGAAAAATATTAACATAACTTTTGTAAAGAATTCTGCACACAAAAAACTTATCAGTTTAAAATAAATTTTGGAAACCAAAATAAATTTTCATCTACGGGGTTAATCAAAAACTTTGGAGGAATATAATTTCTAGGAATTTTCCTAATCTGACCCTTATGATTTTTAACATACCAATTCAGATTTTCAGGATAAAAATTCTTTTTAATTCTTAAACATGCAATATCATTTTCTAATTTCTCCACTAGATTCTTCAAATTTTCATTTTCTATTTTTAATTGGTCGGATAGAACAGATGAGCATATAGTGTCAAATCTTTCTTTTAACTCAGAGTTTTCTATCTCTAATTTATTCATCGACTTAAGCATGGATTTTATTACCGAGTAGATTCGAGCAGGTGGAAGTAGACATACCTCACTTACCGGATCGGTTTCGAAAAGCGAGGTTCCTCCTTCGTCGTCGCTTTCTTCTGACGTCTCTCCCCCTTCATCAGTGCTCTCTTCTTGATGGTTTGCCATCAGCGCAAGTCCCGCGTATTCTTGACCTTCCGACTCCTCTGATGAGGACTCATCGTCGTGTTGGATCTTCCTTGTGTTCAATGCGGTGATGTCTGATTTCTTATTCTTCTCTTCATGCAATTCTAGGAATTTCTCCCAGAGCTCTTTTGCCGAGTTGTAATTCTTGATGCGGTTAATTTCTTGCGCGGGAAGAACGGCTAGTAGATGAAATTCAGCTTTGCCGTTTGCTTCAAAGTTTGATTTCTCCTTCTTGGTCCACGACTTTATTTCTTTATCCTTGCCGTTGTTGTCTTTTGGAACTAAAAATCCATTTTTCATAATTATTAGCAATTCAATATTAGTTTTAAAAAATACCTGCATTCGGCGCTTCCACATCGCGAACTCCCCCTCAAATTTCGGCGGGTAGATTACGGCTCCAACCATTTTTCTTGAAATTACTGCAGTCGGCTATTAGTCCTTCTGCGGCGACCTTGGCTCTGATACCACTTGTTGGATCGGGTTGGACCGGCTAGAGGGGGTGAATAGACGACTAATAAAATAAAAGTAGTGGAGGCACTCGTCTTTAAAAAAGAACTTGGTCGCAACTGAGAACGTTGCTTCCAAGGCAGTGGACGCTCAATAAAAATCTCTTTGTGGCGGAGAAGCCTTACAAAAATAGCACGCTAGAGATTTTACAAGAATGAATAAAATGATTGATTTCTAAAGCAAAACCTCTAAGTCTATTTATAGTCTAAGAGAATAAATCTGGATTGTTGATTGTTGATCACTTTTCTCTTGGCCGTTGATCCATGGATGTAATCTGGATGGTTGATCTTGGATGGGATTAAACTGCATCCATTGGATTTGATTAAAGGATAATGTAACATTATCCTTTAAGTTTTAATTGTTTTAATTAAAACTTTATCTTTCCTCGAGATGACTGTTGGAATCTCCATGTCGCTGTTGTAATCTCTAAGTAGTAATATCGGCAACATTTTATTGCCATCGCCCTTTAGTCCAAATGGTAAGTGGGTTAGTGTGTGTTGTTGAGGTCTCGGGTTCGATCCTTCGTGACACCAAATAATTTTCTCTTTTCTTTTGGGCGCTTGGATTAGTCTTTTTGATTCTTCGTCTTCTGGGTGATTTCCGGCCAACCGGAGTTAGGCTCACCCGAACCCGACTCCGGCCTTTCGCCCCTTGAGCGTCCTTCCTCCCGGCTTCTCGTCCCTCGGACACCGCGCACGTCCTTCTCGCTCCACCGGTGTACTCTTCCGCAGCATCTGCGTCCCTCGGATTGTACCGAGCCCGTCGGCTCACTTCCCCGCACAATCCTTCTCGTCCGCTACGTCTTACACTCGACTTCCTCCGTACCTAAGCTCCTGCACACTTAGCAGAGGGATTAAAACCAACAGGACCTAACCTAACTTAGTTGATCACATCAAAACCAACTGGGGCACCAACATTTGTGGTGTCTAAACTTAGTCCCAATGAATATAAACTATGTTCTCAGACCGTATCAGTTGGCAAAGAATGATGAACAATAATACAGAATCATAGTTTATTTTAGTAAATCATCCTTATCTCTTTAATTTTGCTCGTAAATATATTTTATTATCTATTTTAATTATTTTTTATATTTATAAATTTTATTTATATTTGAATTATATTCATTTATTATATTTTTACTATATAAATTGTATGTATTTATTAATATTATATATTTATTTTTTTATAATTCCTTATAAATAAAATTTATAAATGTAAAAAATAATTAAGTAATATATAAATGTAAAAAATAAATATATAATATTAATAAATACATACAATTTATATAGTAAAAATATAATAAATGAATATAATTCAAATATAAATAAAATTTATAAATGTAAAAAATAATTAAGATAAATAATAAAATATATTGATGAACAAAATTAAAGATATAAGGATGATTTATTAAAATAAGCTATGATTCTACATTATTGTTGTATCGTTCTGTGCCAACTGATACAGTATAAGAACATAATTGATATTCATTAGGACTAAATTTAGACACCACAAATTTCATCTCCTAGCTCAACTCTAACTAGTGATATTGAGTATTGAGAAATCCAAATATCGTAGGTCCATCAGTGGGTTTCCACCAAAACCCACTGATGGACCTACAAAAGTCTTATTGCAACAAATTCTGAAACTATGAGTTGATGGTCTGTAAGGAATCCAATTTTGCTATGCATTGTGTATTTAGGTAATATCCAGATGGAACCTTCTTATTTCAAGTTTAAACAAATGTAAGCATGTTTTGATCATACCTGAATATTTCAATAAAATCAGAGGATTTTGTCATAACTTGTAGAATTATATAAAAGATTACCCTATAAATAATTAATTTAATAAATCATAATTAAATATTATAAAAAATATTTTTAAAATGAAAAAAATTTGAGTCCATGTTGGGTCTGAAGTCATCTGATTTCAGGGCCAACGTGGACCTGAAATCAAAGACTGCAGGCCTATGCTGGGCTGAAGTCAAATGACTTCAGACCCAGTGTAGGCCTGAAACTGAAATTACGTATTGTGATAGGTTTTTTTATATATTAATATATATTAATCAAATATAAAGAAATATTTTTTTATATTTCTGAAACCATGCTAGAAGAGATATTTCTTTTAACTGAAATATTTTTTCTTTATTTATCTTACGTATTTTTAGCCGATTCCTATAATATATTATTTTAAATTAAAAAGTCTCAAAAAACGGTTCAGCTGTCTCGGAATTCTAATTGAGAAAGAGAAAGCGATAGAGAATTCTTGACGGGAAAGGTATAAGAGAAAAGATCACTAAATTTGATACGCCCTTTGGTAAAAAGAAAACTTCAATATGCCTTTTGATAATTTTTAATTCTCACGTGCATCGTTTGATAAAAAATCGTTTTTGAAAAGATGGATCATAAAGTCAGCTAGAGATTTATTTTTAATTTAAATTTGTTAAATTGAACAAAAATCCAAAAGCCACCCTAAATAAAATCATACCACTTACCTCTAGTTCAAATGTCATTTTTCATTTAAATTTAATATGAAAATATTCGACTTCTAAATTATTCATTATGAATATTTTTCGATTTACTTTATTAATCGATGAAATGTTTTTATAGGATTAAATCGATCATCTCAGATTCACTTATTAATTGATTTATGTTTTTTTCCTGAAACTATAGTGCAATAAAAAAACGACTAATTGTCATCCCAAATATTCACAATTTGACCCCAATTATAACCTATTTTATAAAATTTTTTCTCCAAATCAAATACGAAACTGAGACGCTTCATAATTTATTGATGAAAAACTTTCATAACTCATATCCGTCAACTTTCAACGTTACCCAATCTCATAATTTTATTTTTCTCTCTTCCGCCCGCCTGCCCGCCTCGGTGAAATTCCAATACATGTCCAAAACCTCAAATATATACCGTCCGCTGGCCTAGTATCCCAGCGTCTCTCCGCATGCATTAATTTGGATAATGCCGCACGTTTATATTAGAGACTTGGAGTAACAGAACATTTAAAATGATAAATGAATGGAATGTTTACTAATAGATTTAATATTTAATTTAATAAAAATTTATTTATATTTGTTAAATTTATATTAATCATGAATAAATTTAAATAACTCATTAAATTAAATTAATAAAATTAAACATATATTTAATTTATTAATATTCATAAATATATATATGAACAAAATCTATGAATATGTTCCTGAATAATATTTATAAATTATATTTTTGAATAAATTTTTTATCAACATATTAAATAAAAAAAATTAAAAATAAATTTATATTATCAAATATAATAATCAAATAAAAAATTTTAAAAGATAAACATTTTAAACACACGTAATTGAAAGGTCAATAATATTTAGATGAACCAAATTTAAACCAAACTAAATCAAGTCAAACTTAAACATTCATTTTAATAGCTTAATTTATTTTGGATTCGGGTTGACTTGATTACTTTATTAAATAAATTTGAATATCATAAAATTTGACTTGATTTGACTCATTAACCATCCTAAGACTAGTGTCACTTTTATAAAAAGTAAAATTTATTATCCTAACGATGTTCTACTAGAGAAAATGAGAAAATCAAAATTAATTATTACATGAAAGATTTTTTTTTGGGATATCGAGATTCAACTCTTATTTAATTTTATAAAATCTATTATGTAAAAAATAAGAAATTCGAAATTAATGTAATTTTCTGAACTTATCGAGATTCAATTTTTATTCAATTTTATAAATTTATTATATAATAATCAATTCAATTATGTCGGGCGGAATAAAATCAAGGTTAGATGGAGGATGTAATAGAGCAGTTTTAATGTGGCCGGCACTCCATGATTGACCCTGATTTGAAAGTGTTTTTTTTTCTTGTTGATCTCATTAAAAATTACGCTGACAGGATTCATAATTTTATCCGTGGATAATTTTTCTTACTAAAAATCATATTCACATCATCCCAAATTCAATATAAAAAAAATAAATCATAAAAATTATTAATTTAGATGTTATTACTCATAAAAATTATTAATTTGGATGTTCTTACTACGCATAGAGAGAACAGAAATCTTAAATTGATTTGATTTTAATTCTTAAATTTCAAGACTATAATATATGTTGACATTCCCATCAAGCGATATGCCTATGGAACACTGCACATGAAAATTGACTCTCGAGTTTTAATTTTTTTTTCCCCCTTTCTAATTAAGGAAGACAAGGAAACTAATAATACAGAAAACATAATTATTGATAAATTTTAAATTGATACAACTGCAATAAATAGAAAATCTAATAGTAGTAAAGCTTGAGATAGTAAAAATTAATCGCTTGATTCGCATAGAATAATTTTAAAAATAAAAAATATAATAAATACGACATTAAAATTGAATTGTCACACCATCTAAAAATTTAGAATGAAATTCATGAAGCTAACCTCATGCATAATAAATGTCATGTAAAATTAAGTGCCAACTAAAAAAAAATGTCATTGTAGATTCATCGATTTTGAATATTTTTTTAATGTATTTTCATTTATCAGATGCACCAATCTGACTCCTAACAGACTTCTCCTGGTGTTGTGGATCTTGGCATGTGAATAGATCATGGATATGGCCAAAGCTGAAGTTTGAGAATGATAAATAGCGGAGATAACTAGCACTGAAATTGAAATATTATATTTAAACACAAATAGCAATTAATATAGCAAAAACGTATGCCAAGATACACGAGAAGTCTCATAAGCATACTAGTCATAATATTTAGATTAATAACTCCCGTAATTTATTTTCTCCGTATTAATTTTGGGACAGATTAATGGGGACGTTAAGAACGAACGATCACCCTTTACGGCATGAAAAGTCTAATAATATGGAAGCATGCTATAGCAAAGATTAACATATTTATTCACACAAAATAATTAGAAAAATCTTAAAAATATGATAAACACAACATCAAAATATCAACGATAATTTACCAAAGGACGTACCTAAGAATTGGAAATTACCAATTCGCGTACCATGGTTTCTATTTTACCAAAAGGCGCAGACCTTTAAGTGAACTTCCCCTTATACCCCTCCTTCTAACTACTGCCTTTCTCTTTCTCTCTCTCAGTAATAAATTTCGAGACATCTGCACATGCTTTTTCAGACTTTTATTTTAAACTAATATATTATGGAATCGACGCTAAAAACGTAAAGTAAAAATTAAAAAAATATTTCAGTTAAAAAATATCTTATCTAACGTGATTTAAAAATATAAATAAATGATTTTTTTATATTTGATTAATATAAATTAATATATTGAATAATATTATTAAATATATTAATATATAAAAAATAAAAAAATGTGAAGTCTTTTGATTTCAGGCAATGTGGGCCTGAAATCAAAAGATTTCAGGCCCACGCTGGGCCTGAAATTTTTTATTTTAGGCCCATATTGGGCCTGAAATCTGATTTCAGGCCCGACGTTGACTCAATTTTTTTTTTCTATTTTAAAAATATATTAATATATAAAAACCCCTATCAAAACGCATAATTTAATATTAAAACGCAGGGTCTGAAGTCACTCTACGAGGGCCTAAACACAGATGTGTTTAGGCCCTCCTTGGGCCTGGAGGGTCTGAACAAATCTTGGATAAATATAAGTAAATTAAATAAAAATATCAATAGTTCTAGTTAGAGTTGAGCTAGGAGATGGTATTTTTGGTGTTCAAACTTCTAATGATTATAAATTATGTTGTAATAGGAGATTTTTAGGTCAATCAGTAGGTTTTCACCAAAATCCACTGTTGGACCTAGGATATTTAGATTTCTCAAAAATAATCCTATTGCATTGGTGATATCTAATATATAGATGGTTGAACACCTAAAACATAATCTTCTACCTCTAACCTCTCTATTCATATGGAGTTTTCAGAAATCCAGATATGGGAGATCCATCAGTGGGTTTTGGTCAAAACCCACTGATATTTCTAAACTACTCCTATTTCATTGGTGATATCTAATATATAGATGTTTGGACACCTAAAACATCATCTCCTACCTCTACCCTCTCTATTCATATGGAGTTTTCAGAAATCCAGATATGGGAGGTCCATTAGTGAGGTTTGGTCAAAACCCACTGATATGACTAAACTACTCCTATTGCATTGGTGATATCTAATATATAGATGTTTGGACACCTAAAACATCATCTCCTACCTCTACCCTCTCTATTCATATGGAGTTTTCAGAAATCCAGATATGGGAGGTCCATCAGTGGGTTTTGGTCAAAACCCACTAATATGACTAAACTACTCCTATTGCATTGGTGATATCTAATATATAGATGGTTGGACACCTAAAACATCATCTCCTACCTCTACCCTCTCTATTCATATGGAGTTTTCAGAAATCCAGATATGGGAGGTCCATCAGTGAGGTTTGGTCAAAACCCACTGATATGACTAAACTACTCCTATTGCATTGGTGATATCTAATATATAGATGTTTGGACACCTAAAATATCATCTCCTACCTCTACCCTCTCTATTCATATGGAGTTTTCAGAAATCCAGATATGGGAGGTCCATCAGTGGGTTTTGGTCAAAACCCACTGATATGACTAAACTACTCCTATTGCATTGGTGATATCTAATATATAGATGGTTGGACACCTAAAACATCATCTCCTACCTCTAACCTCTCTATTCATATAGAGTTTTCAGAAATCCAGATATGGTAGGTCCATTAGTGAGTTTTGGTTAAAACCCACTGATATTTCTAAACTACTCCTATTGCATTGGTGATATCTAATATATAGATGGTTGGACACCTAAAACATAATCTTCTACCTTTAACCTCTCTATTCATATGGAGTTTTCAGAAATCCAGATATGGGAGGTCCATCAGTGGGTTTTGGTCAAAACCCACTGATAGACCTAAAAATCTTCTATTGCAACATAATTTATAATCATTAAAAGTTTGAACACCAAAAATACCATCTCCTAGCTCAACTCTAACTATTGATATTGGATTTTTAAAAATTCAAATATCCTAAGGCCATCAGTGGGTTTTGGTGAAAACCCACTAATAGACCTAAAAATCTCCTATTTCAACATAATTTATAATCATTAGAAGTTTGAACACCAAAAATACTATCTCCTAGCTCAACTCTAACTATTGATATTGGATTTTGAGAAATCCAAATATCCTAGGTCCAACAGTGGGTTTTGGTGAAAACCCACTGATTGACCCGAAAATCTCCTATTGCAACATAATTTATAATCATTAGAAGTTTGGACACCAAAAATACCATCTCCTAGCTCAACTCTAACTAGAACTATTGATATTTTTATTTAATTTACTTATATTTATCCAAGATTTGTTCAGACCCTCCAGGCCCAAGGAGGGCCTGAACACATCTGTGTTCAGACCCTCCTAGCGTGACTTCAGACCCTGCGTTTTAATATGAAATTATATGTTTTGATAGGTTTTTTTTATATATTAATATATTTTTAAAATAGAAAAAAAATTTGAGTCCACGTCGGGCCTGAAATCAAAAGATTTTAGGCCTAACGTGGGCCTGAAATAAAAAATTTCAGTCCCACGCTGGGCCTGAAATCAAAAGATTGCAGGCCCACGCTGCCTGAAATCAAAAGACTTCATGTTTTTTTTAATTTTTTATATATTAATATATTTAATAACATTATTAAATATATTAATTTATATTAATCCAATATAAAAAAAATTATTTATTTATATTTTTAAATCACGTTGGATGAGATATTTTTTAACTGAAATATTTTTTTAATTTTTACTTTACGTTTTTAGCGTCGATTCCATAATATATTATTTTAAAATAAAAGTCTAAAAAAGCATGTGTAGACGTCTCGAAATTTGTTACTGAGAGAGAGAGAGAGAAAGACAGTAGTTAGAAGGAAGGGTATAAGGGGAAGTTCACTTAAAGACCTGTGCCTTTTGGTAAAATAGAAATCATGGTACGTGAATTGGTAATTTCCAATTCTTAGGTACGCCCTTTGGTAAATTGCCGAAATATCAAACCATCCAAAAACTTGAAACAAAGTTGAATCTCACACAGAGGGATAATTGTCGTAGAGAGAAGTTAAATTGAAATTTTTATTAATCCCATGTTGCCTCAAATATAAAACTCTAGACTTTTAGAAAATAAATCCTTGATTCTATCATTCTAAAAATAGACGATAAATTGAAATAGATATACTAGTATAGTCTCAAAATTTTATATTAGATAGCTAAGATAGTCTACTTACATAGATACTCATTGAAAATAGGAAACAAAACATAGATTGAGTGTTTATAATCATTAAATGGTAAAACCAAAATTCTAGAATCACATTTCACATCGAATTCTCTCATATCACTCTCCTTAATTTCTCTCTTCTCTCTCTCTCTCAATTCACTCTCGTTATTAGCTCACTCTCTTTCTCTCTTATTCGTAAACTCAAGCAATCTACGACTTTCTAGATAACCAACTTTCCAATTCTGATAGTACTTGATTCACAGGCCTCGTAGGATTAATATCTTTAATTATTTAACGACATTTCGTATACATGCAGATTGATAATAAGTTTTTGGTGTTGTTGTCGAGAACAATATAGATAGAAATGTGGTTAATCTAGATTTCTTTTCTTCTTCTCTTTTTTCAGCATTTTCTTTTTTTTTCTAATAAGCAAAATAGATGCTCAAATTCAATAGTTCAATCAATTTGATGTTATGAATTTTTCTGATTATTATTGTGAGTTATGTGGCACAAGTAACATGTGATCAATGATTATCCGATGAATTTAGACTTTGCATATGGAGTGCATGGGAAAAAATAAGGAATCCTTACCGATTACCTTCAGAGACCATAACAGCTATATTGTGAGATGTATAAAGTAACATGACATTCAATTGGCATTTATAGCAGGTTTCGCAACTTACAAATCAAGTGGAAAATTTTTATTTCAACTCAAAACAAATAGAATGAAGAGAATGAAGTCACTAAGATATCAACTCGCTCACTAATAAACTTGCTCACTAAACTTATAACATATATAATATTTGGTCTCGTTACAGTTGAATACATTAAGTTTCCAACCAAACTTCAAAACATAGTTGGATTAACCAATTTCCCTTCACCATACTTGCTCAACTTAATCCTACAACACAAGGATTTGAAATAGGATTTGTATTCTCCATTCTGATTTTTTTTAAACAAATTATTTTGCATAACTCTCTTGAGCGATGAAAATTCCATGTGTTAAATTTCAAATTTTATAGGGTTGAAAAGGTGAATTTCGAAAGTTAGGGGCCTAGTTGCAATTTTCCAAAATCTGTCGGGCTTATTTGCAAAATGCCAAAACAATAATAAAACCCCTAAATCCCACTCACCGATTCAGTTTTCTCCCCAACGCCGCACGCCCATCTCCTCTGCTTCGACGCCGCCATAGACCCCCGCACGCGAGCGGTTTCGTCCTAGCCGAACGCCGCCGCAGCCATTCCTCCTCTTCGTCTTCTTCTTCTTGTTGTCTCCTTCCTTTTCTCCTCGTGCGAACAAGCTGAGTCTCCTTGGTCGCGCTGTGCCTTGGCGTGGAACCTTAGCCGACGCCGGTTCTCTCTGCCCGACGCCGCAACCGGAACCGCCGAGCGTCTGGTCATTCCAAACGGCCGATCGTCTCTTTTCATCCCAGACGGTGCCGACAGTCGCCTTCCTTCACGTGGAAACCGGCCGATCGTCTCTTTTCATCCTAGACGGTGCCGAAATTCATCACAGAGGGATTCCATCACATTGGTTGGTAATGATTGTTCTATTTTTTGTAGTTAAAATTAGGAAGAAAGAATGGGTTTTGCTTAATGAATTTGATATGTTCTATTTTTGTTAATTTTTGATTTTTTTGTGGAGCTTACCGTAAACCGAAAGAGTCAATTAGGTCTTTCTATATTATTTCTTTCTTTCTTCTATCATCACTTGCCTAGAAGAGTTGTTCTACTCTTGTGTATTAAAATTGGAAACCTCCACTGTCGTAATACTTTTCATGAAATGTGAACCTGTTTCCTTGCCATACAGTTCTATCCATGTTAGGTCAAACATATAATAATCTTTCTTAGATTGAACTTGGGATTAGAAAATTTTCACATAATGCTACCACGTAATTGTATCTTACTAATCATGTATCTACATCAGCAGCAATTTCAAGTGTCACATGTTATCATTACTATCGTAATATTCAGCAAACACTAATATTTGTTGGTAATATTCAGCAAACACTAATATTCAGCCAATTAGGTTGGTAATGGTGAATTGGTTTGGGTTATGTTTAGGCTAAATCTAAGTTAAACCTAACCTCAATAAATTAGGGCAATTTATAATTAATCATTTACATTAGCTTAATTAGATGATTACGACAATTAATAGCTAAACTTTATCCTCAATACAAGACCCTGACTTTGGATTCGATCGGCTGATCGTGAAGAGGTTATTTCGGTCACGTTCTACAATTAAAAGGCGGGTACTTCTCCTTTGCACTCGAGTAGTTCTTTTACCTTATAGCATGACTATTTTATGTCTAATAGATTGCTTGATCTTATTCTTTGTTGTTTGATATTTTAACATCGCCGTTGATACTTATTCTTCGTTGATCTTCGAGTATTCCAAATTCGTATCTGTACAGTCCTCTGTTGATTATTTGTTCTGTAAAGTGCCGCTTGTACGCGAGTACTTAGAAGTCCATTAAACACAGATAGATTTATTTGACATTAGAAATACCCTACCTAGTAGTGTAGGTGCATAATCGTTGGTTTCTGATTTTCGGTTGGTTGTATTAATGCATCTTATACTTGTTGTATTTTGTTGCATCGTTGTTTCTCCGATTGTTCATGCATCTTGTAGCATGCACCATATCTGCACGTTGCATACTAACAACTGTTGGGCTTCCATATGGTTAAGCCGTCGTTAGTCATTTTGTTGCTCGATTCACTCAACCACTTGTTGTCGTGGTAGTTGTTAGAGTCCGGGCAACCGTTCTGTTATGCCACACATGTTGCAGTTGTTGGCAAACAGTGACACCCTCACCGTTATTTTTCGAGGGATACTGTAGCTGTTGATAGCTTCCCCTATGTATCAGGGGTCTGGAGTGTAGGCTCCCCAACATCCTGTCCACTCAACCACACATTCTGTGGTATTTGTTGTTGGAGTGCGTACAGTTGTTACAGCCCTACCCACTCGGTCACACAGATGAGATGTGTTGGTGGCTTGACTGTCGTCAGGGGTGACACATGTCATTGCATCATGTGCATACGTATTTCGTTTATGCATTTTTCTTGTGATTGTTGCACTTATATGAGCTATGGTTGTTGCACTTGATTGACATGCATCTATATCTTGGTTTTATTATTGTTGCGTTGTTTTACACCTGTTTAGTTGTTACTCAGTTTTTATAACATGTTGTTCTTTATATGTTATGCATGTTTAGGTGATTCTATATTTCTTATGGACTGTACTCTATTGACTCTCTACTTAATTATCCTTTATTTTGTCATGCTTATTGTCTACTCATATACTCACAGAGTCCACCCGGACTCACCACCGCTACCTCCCATTTTTGTTTCAGGTAGCAGGTAGTTATGTTTCTTAGAGTCAGGAAAGGATCCAGTTGTCAGTCCCCAGAGTTGAGTTGTTTCCACATTTGATTTAGTTGCTTTTATTTCAGTACTTGGTGAGTTTTCACATTTTATTTGTTTATCAGGTATTCGGACTGATTTTGTTATTATTACAGAGACATTTGAGTTCTTTTTTTGAGTTGTGATTTTTCTTTCATGTTTAAGGTGGCTGAGCCACCTGTTTCTCTTATGTTGATATTAACTGCGTGGTTGTGTTTTTATATTACAATTATGATGGCTGAGCCATCTTTTATTTGGTGATGTATGTATATATGCTCTAACTTGTCCGCCGTATAGGGAAGATGCTGTCCGATTTTTGAGTAAGCATGTGCCTCTAGGGGCGTGACACCATGCTTGAATCTTAAAACTTTAATTCAAAGAAAATGGTGTAACTCTCTAAATCAGACATCTCAAATTTATTCTTCATTAGAGTTAGAAATTATCTATCATCTTCAAATCATTACTAGTAAAAATGAGATCATCAACAAAAAGACTTACAAATTTAAAGCCTCAGGATAAATTGGATTTGGTATAGAAAGTATGCTCTAATCGAGCATTTTAGAAATCCATTCTTCTCAAAGAATAGTTGATGCAACAATACTAAGCACTTGGCGATAGCTTTAGCTCGTACAAAGTATTTTTCAACTTGTAGAATTTATCTTCTTCTCCCTTTTTAATAAAACCAAGAGGTTATTCAAGATAAACTTTTTCTTGAAAAACACCATTTATGGATGCCAACTTAACATCCATTTGAATTTTTTTTTCAATTGTTTTGAACTGCAAGAGAGATCGTTAATCGAACAGTATTAAATCTTGACATAGGAGCAAATACATCTACAAAATCTTCTCCTTATTTTTGCTTGTATTCTTTTGCTACAAACCTTGCTTTATGCTTATTGATGGAGCAATCTGCATTCATTTTTATCTTATATACTCATTTAACACCAATGGATTTTTTATATGGAGGAAACTTAGTGAGCTCCCAAGTTTTAGTTTTTTTCAATGATAGCTATCTCCTCTTTTATGGTTTTTTTTTCTATACTTCTTCTTTATTTGCATTATCAATGAAAATTGGTTCTTCTCCTACAAAGAAAGCATAGAATACAGAATCATCATATTCAATAAGCTCGGTCAAATCTAGGAGTTCCTACATACTTTGCATTTTCCTTGGAGGAGGACTTGTTGAAGAACTTGATGAATTTCTTGGTGAATGAGAAGAATTGTCTTCTTCTTATTCTTGTTCATTAATTGAAAGAATGTGGATCTCATTTGCTTTGCCTTTTGGATCTTCAAAACTTGCATCTTCATCAAAACGAACATCACGGCTTATCACAAACTTTTTGGTCTTTGGATTATATAGATTGTAGGCTTTGCTTCTTTCATTGTATCTAACAAAAATACACTTTTAAGAGTTGTCATCAAACTTGTTTTGTTTGCTTGTGGAATGAGTGAATAAGTAATGCTTCCAAACACCTATAATTGTTAAATATCAGACTTTTTTCCATATCATGCCTCATGTGGTGTACTGGTGTGTAATCTTTTAAGCTTTTTTATTAGAGAATGATTAATAAGATAACTTGAATAAAAAACAACTTTTGTCCAAAATTCATTTGGTAAATTTTTTCTTTTGAGCATGCATTCAATAATAGTTCTATTTTCTCACTTACACCATTTTGTTATGGTGTAAAACGAGTTGTCAACTCAATCCATTATACCATGCCTCTAAAATATTTCTTAGATTTATTTTAAATTTATTCGCCACGATGATCTGTTCTTAAAGTTTTGATATGAAGCTTAGTATAATTCTCAATTTCAACTTTAAAATCCTTAAAAGCTTGAAAAACATGTGATTTTTCTTTGAGAAATTTAATCCATATCTTATGAAGTCATCAATGAAAATAACAAACAACTTACTCCCTCCAAGTGAATCTACTGGCATCCACAGAAGTCAGAATGAACAAGCTCCAATGGTTTTTTTGCTCTCCAAGTTGTTTGTTGTGGGAATGGATCTCTGTGTTGCTTTCCGAGTTAGCATGCTTTACAAACTTCTTCAACTTAATTGATCTTTGTAGGTCCTTTAACCATCCTTTTGTTTTTAACAACTTTAAACTTCCATAATTCAAGTCTCCAAACCTATCATGTCATAGCTTTACAAACCTTCAAGATAAATTTGTAATTTCAAGTTTGAGAGAAAATAAGTTATTAGAAGTCACACCAATCTTTGCACTTACCTGATTGCTCTTGAGATAGTGCAAACATTATGATGTATATGCAAATCATATCCTTTCTTCATAAGATGACCAACACTAAGCAAGTTGCTCTTTAAACTATGAATAAAAAAAACTGCAGACAATTTCTCAATATTTTCAAACTTAATTTTAAAGAAAATATCACTAATTATTTCCTCTTCCATGAGAACTTGAATTATCACACCCTCTAAAATTTTTGCCCCTACTGTGATAGGATGAACCAAGACCTCTAATAGAAACTTGGGATCTAAGAGCTTAATCAAATTGTTGTGATTGTCAAAATAATAAATTAAGCTTCACTTTACGGCCTTTTAGAATGCCTTGTAGATTCTCTAAAGTCATGCTCTTCAAATCTCTTGTTTGCTCAATAATCGTAACAAAACTCAAATATTTTTCACGAAGAGAACGAGCTACCTTTTGTATAGTTCTGAGATCATCCAAAACTTCACCATTCAAAGCTATTTTATTCACTATAGAACAAACTTTTGTAAAATACTCAGCAATACTATCACTTTCTTTCATCTCTAATTTTTCAAATTTTGATCTCAAAATTTGAAGTTGAACATTCTTCACTTGCTCATCACCTTTATAAATTTTTTGTAGAATTTCCCAAACTTACTTTGATATTGTTATATTACTTTGTGAATTTTCTCGTACACCCCTTTGTCTAATGAGAGATTATCCATCAAAACTTTCATTTCAACATCAATTAAGGCTTCTTCATTTTCAGGCTCAATAAACCCTTTATCGACTATATTTCATAAATCGAATTCTTTAAATCAAATTTCAAATCTGCTGCTCCAATAATCATAATCTTCTCTGTTGAAAGTATGCAGAAATGGAGTGACAAGATTTCTAGATATCATTTTTCTTGTACCTGACCTCTCTCAATTGGAGAATATATTGTAAGTATTGCAGGTTAGTTTTGATGTGATCAACTAAATCAAGTTGAGTCCTGATCTATGTTGATCCCTGTGTCTAAGTGTGCAGGAGAACAGAAAGTTGAACGAAAGACGCAGTAGACGAGAAGGATGACATGGGGAAGGGAGCTGATGAGCTCGGTGCATCCGAGGGACGCAAAGACTGCGGAAGAGTATACCGGTGGAGCGAAAAGAGCATCCACGACGTCCGAGGGATCGAAGCCGAAGAGAAAGCTCATTTGAGACGAAAGGCAAGAGTCGGGTTTGGGTGATCCTAATTCTGGTTGGCCAGAAATCACGCAAGAGAAAGAAAGACGAAAAAGTCAAAGTCAACGCGGATGTTGATTTTGACCTACAAGAGGCGCCTCAGTTGCTGAGTGAGGCACTTCAACTGCAAAGCAACAACTTTGCGCAAATGCAAAGATGAGACACCTCAGTTTGAACCTAAGGCGTCTCAGATCAGAACTAAGGCGCCTCAGGTTGGAATTGAGGTACCTCGAGCCATGTTTTATCAACAGATTACCATTGGCTTCGTGGATAGAACTTTATCCATCTGACACACCTCAGATCACAACTGAGGTGTCTCAGGTCCATGTCAGCACAACAATAACTTGAGTTTTTGGACTATAAATAGGTCCCAGAAGCTAGGATTCCATATCAGCCCTTGTACTATATTTTCCTATCTATTTCCTGTGCTATTCAAAGTCTATAAGAGGCTACTCCGCCTACAAATGAAGGAGATTTTGATAATGGAGCTTTAAATTACCTTGGATTAGCAATCACCCTGGTTGCAACCAAGTAAACCCTTTCTGTCTCTTACTAGTTTGTTTCATTGTCTATGTTTATAATTAATTGATGCAACTAACATCTATCTTTGTAAGAATTTATAAAAGATCAAAGTATTCTTTGCAGGGCAATTCACCCTCCCCCTCTTGTCTTCCTGCCAACGATCATATAAGTGGTATCAGAGCAAGTTTCACTTTTAAAGGACTAATCGCCTGATAAAACAATAAGACAATGGCCGAATCCAGCATTCAACAACCTAAATTTAAAGGAGACTTCGTCATATGGAAAAAGAAGATGGAGATATTTTTTTAGGACCGATTTTGAGATATTATTAACAATAAAAAATGGTTTTGAAGTGCTCATAGGCGAGGACGACAAGGTAAAAGAAGTGTATCTTTGGAGTAAGAAGCAGCAGTCAGATTCAGTAGCCAATACCAGAGTTCCACCTGCTGTCGGTTCTACCTCCTCAAGAAGTCCACCGGATTGGAAGCTACCATTCTATAAAAGAGCTCTGGAAGGGCATGTCAGAAACCAAGTCAGCAAGAAAAGATCTTCTCCAGAACTAGCTGACTAATCTCCGAATGAAGAAAAGAGAGACGGTGGCCGAGATTCAAGCGAAGATCAAAGAATTGGTCTCCAGACTCACCTAACTCGACGAATCGATATCAAATCGTGATTCAATCCAGTATGCCCTAAATCCCTTCCTAAGAACCTAGGAGTGGAGTTTAATAATAGATGCCTATTATATCTCAAAGGACTTAGAGGTATGTACCCTTGATGAGATATTTTTCATTTTCGAATTACATAAATCTCGATGTGCAGAATCGAGAAAGGAAAAGATGGATAACATTACCCTGAATGCGAGAAAAACTGATCCAGATTCGGAATCTTGAGCGGACGACGAAGAAACGACTTTTGTGGTAAGAAAGTTAAATAAGTTATTTAAGTCTAACAAGTTCTCTAAGATGCAGGGAAAGAAACAATCTCCAAGAAAGAGACAAGTCAGATGCTACCACTGTGATGAGGAGGGTCACATAAAGGAATAATGTCCAAAGCTGAAGAACAAGAAAAAAGAGAACAAGTCCAAGCACAAAAATCTGAAAGCAACATGGGACAACTCTTCTTCTGACGAATCTGAAATTAAAGCCTACGCCGAACTTGCGCTAATGCAAGTCATCAATGTTGGTGCAATCGACCCAAGTGTGATCGGGTAGATCATGAGTTTTGATGTGTGTGTCAATATGATTAAGTTAGAGTTTCATGTTGATTTAATATGTGTATGTGAGTGTGCAAGTTTGCAGGATACACATTGACTTAGTTGGGCGCCTTCGGGGCCGGTGAAGGATGACATGGGAGACAAGTCGTGGACTTGCATGCATCCAAGGGACCGTGGACAAAGCAGGGACGATGAGCCGAGAGAAGCGGACTTCGAGGCATACATGAAGGATGGCATGGGAGACAAGCTGTGGGCTTGCGTGCATCCGAGGGACGAGAGCTAAAGTCGAAGAGGGCTTAGAGGCAACATGTCGAGGCTGTTGGAGCAGGGACAATGAGCTAAGGGAAGCGGACTTCGAGGCATATACGAAGGATGACATGGGAGACAAGCCGTGGGCTTGCATGCATCCGAGGGACGAGAGCCATAGTCGAAGAGGGCTTGAAGGCGACAGATCGAGGCTGCTGGATGGAGAGTCAATTGAGTCGTGAGGATTCGAGTGCTGAGAGAACTGTACTCGGGAAGGAAAATCCTAGGGTTCGAGTGCTGAGAGAATTATACTCAGGAAGAGTAACCTTAGGTAGCTGTCGACTGATGCTTGATCAATCGACTGAGGTAGAGCACAGAGAGATCAGTCGACTGATGCTTTATCAGTCGACTGATGCAGTCGACTGATGCAGTCGACTGGTGTCGACCAGAATATGAATCGTCAGGCGGTGACATTCGAATTCGCGAAGACCAGTCGACTGGTGTTGCACCAGTCGACTGGTAATGGTCAAAACAGTATCGAGCTCTATTTAAGAGAGCTCGTGTTTGTCTACTTTTTCTTGGCGAAACAAGCTTGGTAAAAGCCTGTTAGTAGCCTACTAGTGCTCAGTTCATGTCAAGGGATTGTGGCGAGATTTCTCCACCCACAAGGAGCGACAAGAGCTAGCCGGAGGTATTCCGGGGAATCATCCACCGAAGGATCAGGATCGTCCACCATACGGACAGCCGTGGAGTAGGAGTTTCATCTCCGAATCACGTAAATCAGTGTGCCTTTCTTAGTTGTTAGTTTTAGTTTTTGTTATTCCGCTTGCGCAGTAATAACCTGTAGGAAGGAAAATCGAAAAGTAGCTATTCACCCCCTCTAGCAAACGACAAGGTCCCAACAATCAAGAAGAGGATAACGAAGCATCCACCAGCAGCATGAGAATTGATGAAGGGGGAGACTCAACAGAAGAAAGCAATAGTGAAGGGAGAGCATCTAGTTTCATATACGACAAAATGGTAAGTGAGGTATGTAAACTTCCTCTCGATAAGCTATTTTCTGGTATCAGATCCATGCTTAAATCCTTGTGTAAGTTAAGAACTAAGAATATGGACTTGAAGAGTGTGTTAGCTCATTCATGTCCTTTAGATATGTATACTTTTTTAAAGCATGCAAATGAAAAATTAAAAGAACAAGTTACAAAATTAAAAAGTGATCATGCATGCAGATGTTTGAATTTTTCTCCTAAAATGAACTATTATGGAGGTCTTAACTAACATATTAGGAATCACAGAGGCCAGATTACAAAAGTGTCCAAGAATTATATTTCTCTAAAATTCTTAATTAACCCTATAGATAGAAATTTGTATTGGGTTCCTAGATTAATTTTGATTTAATTTTGTTTTATAAATGCTTTATTTTTCAAAACATGTTCTCTTATGATCAATTTTTATAAAACCTATTTTTTTTGGCATTATCTGATTGACCCCATGCTTTTGATGTAATTAAAGGGGAAGAATAATAAAGTCTAAGTTAAGGAGGAGGTCAATTTGGTCATATTTTGAAATTGCATTATTTTGTGTGCTAAATAGCAATATTTGTTTTATTGTCGTAAATAATCAATGTTATTTTCATGTTTGATTATCCTAACTTAACTTGAGTTGATACACATAAAAAAGGTGGAGATTGTAAGTACCCCAGGTTGGTTTTGATGTGATCAACCAAGACAAGTTGGGACCTGGTCTGTTTTGATCCCTGTGTCTACATGTGAAGGAGCTTAGGAGGGTAGGAAGTCGAACGAAAGACACAACAGATGAGAAGGATGTGTTAGATCGTTACGCCTTGCTAGAGGGGGGGGGTGAATAACAATTTCTCGGTTCGTTCTTCCTACAAGGTTAGTTGCGCAAGCAGAATATACTAAAATAAAACTAAACAATGCTAACAAACCTATTTACGTGGTTCGGAGATGAAGACTCCTACTCCACGACAGTCCGTGAGGTCGGCGGATCACTCCCGGATGCCTTCCGGCTAACTCGTGTCGCTCCTTGTGGGTGGAGAAATCTCACCACAAACCCAAGCACACCTCTGAGTACAAAAGACTACTAACAAGCCTTAACCAAACTTCTTTCGTCAGGGATTTCCAGCTAAACCCGAGCATCTTTAAATAAAGCTTAAGGCTGGAAAACACCCTACCAGTCGACTGCTCCCAGGGCAGTCGACTGCCCTCACTCAGATTCGACCGTTGCAGCTCAACGTTCGAATTCTGGCTACTTACCAGTCGACTGCTCCAGGAGCAGTCGACTGGTCCAGGGTCAGAAACATTCTGTGAGTTTCTGTTCTCGCTGGCGGTCGACTGTTATATTCCAGTCGACTGCCCAGCTTACAAGAATACTCTTCCTCACTCCAACGACCCTCCTCCACGCGTGCCTTCAGGTACACTCCCTTGGCTTGTCCCTTGAAGTCTTCTTTCACCGGCTATCGTCCCTCGGATGCGCACACAAGCCTTCCCTTGGCTTGCCTCCATGCCACCCTTCACGTGTGCCCTTGAAGTCCACTTCCCGGTTTGTCCTTAGAGTCCTCCTCCCTCGGCTCTCGTCCCTTCATGACTCAGCTGACTCTTCACCAGCAGCCTTGACTGTTGCCTTTGCGCCCTCTTCGTCTTCGGCTCCCATCCCTCGGATGCACACAAGCCTCCAGCTTGTCTCTATGTTATCCTTCACGCATGCCTCGAAGTCCGCGCCCCTCGGCTCATCATCTATGCTATCCATGGTCCCTCGGGTGCACACAAGCCTCCAACTTGTCTCCATGCCACCCTTCACCGTACCGAAGCCGTCCAGCTAAGTTCATATGTGTAACCTGCACATCCTGCACACTCACATAGACATATTAAAACACAAGGAAAAACCTAACTTAAACCCTTTGCCCAAACATCAAAACACATGGTCACTCCGGACCATAGATTGCCTCAACAGGATGGTATGGGGAAGGGAGCCGACGGGCTAGGTGCATCCGAGGGACGCGAAGATTGCGGAAGAGTACACCGTTGGAGTGAGAAGGGTGTGTGTAGCATCTGAGGGACGAAATGTCGTGGAGGAAACTCATTCGAGGTAAAAGGCCAGAGTCGGGTTCGGATGAGCCGAACTTTAGTTGGCCGAAAATCACCCAAGCAAAAGGACGATAAACTCAAAGTCAACGTGGATGTTGACTTTGACCTGTAAGAGGCGTCTCAGTTGCTGAGTGAGATGCCTCAGCTGCAAAGTAGCATCTTTGCGCAAATGCAAAGTTGAGGCATCTCAGTTTGAACCTAAGGCGTCTCAGGTTGGAACTGATGTGCCTCGAGCCAAGTTTTATCAACAATTTACCGTTGGCTTCGTGGATAGAACTTTATCCATCTGATGCACCTCAGATCATAACTGAGGCGCCTCAGGTCTACGTCGGCACAACGGTAACTTAAGTTTTTGGACAATAAATAGCTCCCAGAAGCTAGGTTTCCATATCAACGCTTGTACTATATTTTCATAGCTATTTTTTTGTGCTGTTTAAAGCCTGTAAGAGACTACTCCTGTTGGTGCAGTTTGCACTAACGGTCAAACTTGGGTTTTGATGTATGACAAAGTGGTTAAAGTTAGGGTTGTTGGTTTTTAACCTCTTTACTAAGTGTGCAGGGTTGAAAGACTTAGGACCAGACACCAGGCTGAAGTCCAGGATGGTTGAGTCCTGGCGGGAAGTCCAGTTGGGTCCGCGGGACCTGACAACTGGCTGAAGACCAAGTTGGTTGAGACTTGGCAGGAAGACCAGGGTGGTTGAGCCTTGGCAGGAAGTCCTGGTGGGTCAAGAAGTCAAGTAAAGCTGCACAAAGGGTAAGTGAGGTAAGTCACTGGAGGAGTAGGAGAGGACGCGTTCCCCGTCGAGGGAACAGTAGGCGTCGGTTCGACCTAGGGCTCCATTTCGGAGACCAAAGTCAGAACCAAGACAGCTAAGGCTGTATAATCTAACACTGTGTTTTATTGTGTTTTGGACTAACCCTGGATGCAGGACCAAAGGAAGGAGTGTCTGCAGCTCAGATAGCCTCAAAGGAGTGAGGTAGTAGCTGAGTAGGGCGCCCGGAGTGTCCCGGGCGCCCCCAAGGGCCATACAAAACAGGTAAAGCAAAAGAGGGTTCGAATACATGCTGGGCCGGGCGCCCCGGTGCTTCCGGGCGCCCCCGCTGCTCCCGGGCGCCCCCTGCTCTGCGGGCGCCCCCATGCGCATACCTCAAACCGAACCCCTCGAAGCCAAGGAGATAGGACTTTGACCCGGTCAATCCGGGCGCCCCGAGCGCTCCGGGCGCCCCGGTCAAAGCGGATCCAGAGGATTAGACGCGACCGAGAGCTCTGCGGATCAGAGGCCACGTGGGGGGCGCCCCCGACGTCCCGAGCGCCCCCAGGCCCTATATAAAGGGCCCTCACCCCATACTCGGCACAACAATTCTTCCAACGCCTCAAAGTTCTTCTACGCTCGCGCCTTGCTCCGGAAACGCTTCACCTCAAGCCGACGACGTCCTGCTGCCCCGAAAGAGTCGACCTACTCCGGACGTCGGTAAAAAGAAGAGCGTAATTTTTTTAATACTTTATTGCATTTAATTACTTGAAAGTGTGGGGTTGTCACACTTTCAATTCTTTTGTACTCGCCTACTCTATCGGGGTTTACCGGTAGAGAGTGTTAGTGGATTGCCCAACGGAAAGGTCCGAGGGACCTGGGCCTTCGAGTAGGAGTCGCCGAAGGCTCCGAACGAAGTAAAACTACCTGTGTCGTTTGTATTGGTTTTTCGTTCGTGTTTTAATTTTTCCGCTGTGCACGCTTTTTAAAGCGCTCTGATTTTTTAAAAGTCACGTGATTCACCCCCCTCTCACGTGCATCGATCCTACAAGTGGTATCAGAGCCAAGTTCGCTCTGTATCGGTGCAACCACCATAAGAGCCGGGGGAAATCCAGTTCTTTTTTCGATTTTTGGTTTTTCGCTACACATGATCTAAATTAGGTATTGTTGCCTAGATTTGGATTATTTTTTTTCGTTTGATTTTACTCGAATTTGGTGCAACACCATTTCGAATCGCTCTTTCTCTTTCTTCTCCTTTTCCTACCACACTACTAATCCAAGACCCAGTCTTGGGACAAGTTTTTGTGTGGTCTATTTCAGATGGCTCAAGGTGAAGGGTTTAGCACTGCCCGTCCTCCACTCTTCAATGGGGAAGACTTCCCTTACTGGAAACGAAGAATGGAGGTGTACCTAAAGACAGACATGGATCAATGGTTCGCGGTGCAATCTGGCTACGAACCACCAATGGACGAGGGAAACAATGCACCACTGAAGCCTGACAGATGGAACCTTGATATGAAGAGAAAGGCCTAGACTGAGTACAAGGCGCAGAACACCCTCCAGTGCGGACTAACAAAAGAGGAATTGAACCGTATCGGCCCAACTGAATCTGCCAAAGAGCTCTGGGACAAACTGATTGAACTACATGAAGGCACCTCTGATGCAAAGGTAACAAAAAGGGATTTACTTTTAAATAAATTATTTAACATAAAAATGCAGGAAGGAGAATCTGCAAGCCAACTTCACGCCCGGATCAAGGACATACTAAATGGACTCCACCTAATCGGGCACAAACAAGAAAACAGAGACATCATAAGGTATGCTTTAAATGCTTTCCCTAGAAATTCACTATGGGCATCTATTATAGATGCTTATAAAATTTCTAGGAACCTTTCTAAAATTAATTTAGATGAATTGTTTTGTGAATTAGAACTGCACGAACAGACTAACGCCAAGGCCGAGAAAGGGTTTGCCTTATTTGCAGGTTCCTCAAAAGAAGGCAAGTCAAAGAAGAAAATTCAAAATCAGAAGAAGAGTCAGACTCAGACCAGATGATGAGGAACAAATGGTCAACCTAGTAAGGAAGGTCTTCGCCAAAAAGAAAAGCCAGTTCTCAAGAAAGGATCTCCAGAGGATAATGAAGCCCACCAGCAGTGAAGACAAAAGTAAAATAACCTGCTTCGGCTGCAACAGAAAAGGACACTTCAAACACGAATGCCCCTACAAAAAGGAGAATCAACCCAAGAAGAATAAGAAGAAGAAGGCTCTTCAAGCCACTTGGGACGACAGCACAGACGACTCCGACGATGAACCACCAAGGAACTCAAACTATCTCGCACTAATGGCAACCGGACCCGGGTCAGACTCAGAGCACGACGAAGATTCCGAATACGAGTCGAGTCAAGAGATCGGACTCTTTTCGGACGACTCGACTAAGGTATATTTAGATTCAGTTAATCAAAATTTTTTTAAGATTATCTCTGCTTTAAATAAAAAATTGCTTGCATCTGAATCTAGAAATGACCAGCTCCTTAAGGAAAATCAAGACCTTAAGGAGCAATTAATTAATACCAGAACATTAACTGAACAAACTCAAAATCAAAAATTAATTGAGCTTGAAAATGAAAACTCAACCCTAAAGGGCGAAGTCCTAAAACTTAAGGATCTACTAGCAACTTTCACAACCCGATCCAAGAACCTTGACCTTATTCTTGGATCACAAAAGGGCATGTACCACAAATCTGGGATAGGATATAAATCAAGATCGACCCAAAGATCCTTTATCTCCTTTATCCACCCCCGCAAAAATCAACGAAAAGCGTGGGTTCCGAAAGCTTATCTAACAAAGCAAGTAGGTCAGAATCAATTTTATGTCCCAAAAAGGGACATCCATTACATTGACCCTAGACACCCAGTCTACAATTTAGGGGAGGCTCCAAACTAGTTGGCACCTCAAAATCAGCCTTTGCCCAGGTGGGCACTTAGGACTAGCTTCAAAGTTAATTTGACTCTTGTACTATTTAGTACCAGAGTTTTCAATGAGTAAGTTAAAAGTCCAACTTCTTTAAGCGGCTTTGCCTAGAAAATGGTTGTTGCTCCAATAAGGCTTCGGCCAAAGAAGGCCACTGTGCCTCGCCATGGCCTGGAAGCCAATTATTGAAGTGTACTTTTAAATTACTACTTGTTAAACTTGGATCTAACACAAGGTCAAGTTAACTTTTCTAATCAAACTCAAAATCATCTCACAAAATCATAGGACTCCCTTGATTGATGACTTAGACCGAGTGAGATGAATAAGGATAACCAAATTCAAATTATTGATTGATAACTCAACTTTCAAACTTAAATTCAAATTCAAATTCAAAAAATTAAAATTAAAATTCAAATTCAAAAATTAAAATTCAAATTCAAATTCAAAAAATAAAATTCAAATTCAAAAATTAAAAGTCAAATTCAAATTCAAAAAATAAAATTCAAATTCAAAAATTAAAAGTCAAATTCAAATTCAAAAATTCAAATTCAAATTCAAATTCAAAAATTAAAATTAAAATTCAAAAATTAAAATTAAAATTCAAATTCAAAAAATAAAATTCAAATTCAAAAATTAAAATTCAAATTCAAATTCAAAAAATAAAATTCAAATTCAAATAAAATTCAAATTCAAAAATAAAAATCAAATTCAAAATCAAAATTAACATAACTCAAATTTAAAATTCAAACTAAAGTTTTTAAATCTTCTTAATTTTTTTTAAAATTCAAAAACTTAACCTAAGGTCTAAACCTTTTACTTAACTGTAGGAAAACAAATGGATCATTGACAGTGGATGCTCCAGACACATGACTGGGGATCCCACCAAATTTACAGAACTCAAGTACAAAAGACTATGGACCGTTGCTTTTGGAAACAACGGTAAACTTAAGGTAATTGGCCTAGGCAATATTGAACTTGAGTCTGATTTTATAATAACAAATGTATTACTTGTTGAAAATTTCAACTTCAATTTACTAAGCATTAGCCAATTGTGTGACACTGGTTATAAGGTTAGGTTCCTATCCAATGAATGTCTGATCAAACACAATGACAACCCAAACATCACACTTAGAGGACTTAGGCACAATAACATTTATGAAATTAAGTTAACCTGTCCCTTAGAAAACTGCCTCTTAACCCATAAGAATGAGACTTGGCTCTGGCATAGGAGACTTTCACACACTCACTTCAGAAAACTACCTAAACTAAATGGTTTAGTTAGAGGCCTACCAAAGTTATCTAACCTTGAGTCAACCTTATGTAATGCTTGTCAACAAGGAAAACAAACTAGGTCAACCCACAAACTAACTAATCAAACTCAAACCAAGTCAATTCTGGAATTAATTCACCTAGACCTATTTGACTCACATGGGGTTAAATCAATTAATGGGAACCTATACTGCCTAGTAATTATAGATGACTATTCAAGATTTACCTGGGTAAAATTCTTAAAAAATAAAGATGAAACTTTTGATACACTCACTCAATTTTGTAAATTAACAGAAAATGAAAAAGGGATTAAAATCAAAAGACTTAGGAGCGATAATGGCGGAGAATTCAAAAATCACAAATTTAATCAATTTTGTCTAGAAAATGGCTACCATCACGAATTCTCTTGCCCTAAACACCTCAACAAAATGGAGTTGTAGAAAGAAAAAATAGAACACTACAAGAAGCAGCTAAAACAATGCTAAATGAATACAACTCACCTAAATACCTTTGGGCTGAGGCTGTCAGTACAACTTGTTATGTACAAAATAGAATAACTATAATTAAAAACCTAGGAAAGACCTCCTTTGAAATCTATTATAACAAACAGCCTAACATTAAATACCTTAAAGTATTTGGATGTAAAGTCTATATCTTAAATACTAGAGAACACTTAGGAAAATTTACTTCTAAGGTTGAGGAAGGTATCTTTGTAGGTTATTCCCTTACCAGTAGAGCCTATAGAGTTTATAACAAAATTACCCTAAAAATTGAAGAAACTACAAATGTAAAATTTGATGAAAAATCTGACCCAAATAACTCTGATCAAACCACCTACCAACCAATTGACTTTGTTAGATCCAGTACTAACCCTGATGAAAGGCCAATTGAGGACCAAAACGATGATCTAACTGAACCCACACCTGAAACTGAACCTAACCAACCCAGAACTGTTCGAGTTAGCTCAGCCCACCCAACTGATCAAATCATAGGTGATCCAGAACTAAGGGTTCAGACTAGATCAGCCTTTAGAAATCTTAGTCAGATAGCTCTGATTTCCAAAATTGAACCTAAGTCTATAGAAGAATCATTACTTGACCCTGATTGGATCATTGCCATGCAAGAGGAGTTAGCTCAATTTGAACGTAGTCAAGTCTGGGATTTAGTACCCTTACCTAAAAATAAAAAGTTTATTGAAACCAAATGGGTTTTTCGAAATAAACTTAATGAACAAGGTGAAACAGTAAGAAATAAGGCTAGGCTAGTAGCTAAGGGGTTTAGCCAAGTAGAAGGTCTTGATTATGATGAAACCTATGCCCCTGTAGCTAGACTTGAATCCATTAGAATGCTCTTAAGTTATGCAGCCCATAAGGGATTTAAGCTTTATCAAATGGATGTTAAGTCAGCCTTCCTAAATGGCCTAATTAAAGAAGAGGTTTATGTAGGTCAACCCCCTGGTTTTGAAAGCTTAGAACACCCTGACTATGTCTTTAGACTTAAGAAAGCCCTATATGGACTTAAGCAAGCACCTAGGGCCTGGTATGAAAGACTGTCTAACTACTTAGTTTCAAAAGGTTTTAACCAAGGCAAAATTGACCCAACACTATTTGTTAAAACCCTAAAAAATGATATTTTTGTAGCCCAAGTATATGTAGATGATATAGTATTTGGCTCAACTAACTCAGACTTTTTACAAGATTTCACAACGATAATGGAAACTGAATTTGAAATGAGTTTAGTAGGTCAATTAACTTTCTTTTTAGGGCTACAAATAAAACAGACCAGTGAGGGTACCTTTGTCTATCAACAAAAATACACAAAAGAACTACTTAGAAAATTTGGAATGGATAATACAAAAGAGATTAAGACACCAATGGCTACCAATCAAACTATAGATAGTGACCCAAAAGGCAAACCTGTTGACCTTAAGTACTATAAAAGTGCTATAGGAAGCCTACTTTACTTAACTGCAAGTCGACCTGATATTCTTTTTGCAGTTAGCATGTGTGCTAGGTATCAAACATGTGAACAGAAAAATTAGGAATCTGGTACCCTAGAACAGCCCAGTTTGAGCTTATTGGATATTCTGACTCAGACTATGCTGGCTGTAAATTGGACAGAAAAAGTACCAGTGGTGGATGCCAACTTCTAGGACCCTCACTAGTTAGTTGGTTTAGTAGAAAACAACACTGTGTTGCCTTATCCACCACTGAAGCTGAGTACATAGCTATGGGTGAGTGTGTAGCTGACGACCCAAAATATACTGTCACGAATGTGGGTCCATCAAATTTAAATATATATGAATGCTGGAAACCCTTTTACAATCAAAGTATGAAAATGTAATATAGGGGCCACAGGTCGTATTTTTCACGGGGCTAGTTGACGTTGTTTGATTCACGCTTGTATTTAGGTGTCGTTTGATTTTTGGGTTTCGAATAAAGATTTGGGTTTGGGTTCAATTCGGAAATGACATCGCAATGAAAGTAAGGAAACTTAGCTCATAAGCTAAGCAAGTGATAGCAAGTTATAACTCAATCAATAGCCAATTCAATCAACTTAAAACACTCACCCAATTTCTGGAAATTAAATCTGATCTTAAGTGTAAAACAAATGCCAAGCCATGGGATGAAGGCAGTGATGGCAATTTTCAGAAACAAACAATTTAATACAATTGCTAACTATTAAATTCAGAAATCAAACTACAAACACATCAACACCAACTCGATGCAGTTTCAATGGTAACAAGCAAATGCAAGGGAATGTTCAGAAATGGCCAATTGCAATACTAGATGTTTTCAAGCTCCAAAACACACTACAAGTTGTAATTAACTTAGCACCACTCCACACCAAGTTTTCTGTTGATACCAAGTGCAAAAGTTCATAAATCTGGCACGCAATCAGGGTAAGCTGATGGATTGAAAACTATGCTAAAAGCAACACCATAAGCTGAAGTGAGCAATTAGAGTTGAAACAAACAAATCAATTTCACAATCCAGAAACAATTACTGCAGAAACAAGGGCTGCGGAGTAAGAATTCTGAGCCAAAATCTGATACGCAGGTATGAGTAACTTTCAGAAATGCAGTGCTAAAAAAATTAAACAAGATTTAAACTCAGAAATGCAGCTACAAATGAACAATAGAATTCCAAACTTCAACCTTCACTGATACTAACTCAGCAGAATCGAACTGAGGCATGTAGAAAGACTGAACTCAGAAAGAAAGTCAAATTGCAAGAATGGGATTTAGAAATTGATATGATGCAGAAATTCATGGATACAGAAACGAAATGGACTTGGCTGATGAATTGCAGGAACGTGGCTGAAGAATGGCAGTGCAGTAATTTGATCCAAATGCAGAAATGGATTGCAGCAAAGTGGATGCAACCAGCTGATTCCAAATTCAGAAATGAGGCTGAATTCTTTGTCAATGAAACCAGCTACAAGAATAGAATAACAACTTGAAATCACAGGACATGAAAATGAATTTCAGGACATCCAAATGGAAAGCCAGTTTCTGAATTCACTTGATACAAAATCAGTGAATTCAGAAATGATTACAGCATTCAGAAACAAAGAATGAGCAGAAACATGAAAACTGAAAACAGGGACAGTGAACTGGGATTTGATACGCCACAAGCTGAGCTAAAAACATGAAACTAAATTGCAGGCAAATAAAGCTAAGTTCTATGCTAACTGAACAAGCATCTACCTAGCTCGAATGCAGAAATCAACAACTGGTATCAGAAACTACAAGAAAAGCTCAGAAATGGAATTTGGCACGCAATCTATCTTGGCACGCCAAAGATAAAACTACAAACTAACTGAATTTGAATCTAATTGTCATCTAAACAAGTTCCTAACTTACTGACATTGAAGATTAGCATCCTAATTAACCTAAACAATGAAGAAACTTGAAACTAAGTTGCTGATATGAAAAACAGAAACAGAACATGTGCAGAAATGAAATTTAAGCTACAAACTCAATGAAACTAAATTATCTAAGCTACTCCTCAACCATTCTTCAATTCAAGAGCTCCTTGGTCGTCAATCAAGGGAGAACCTCGGACCCGCAAGCTCCGCAAATCAGCGAAAATCGCCTATGCTACCGAATCTGATCAGCTCACTGCCCAAACTGAAATCAGCTTCCAATTTCATCAAACTCGCTGTGGTGGCTCGCGATTGGGATTAGGGAGTGTCCGAAACCTTCCAGGGAACCCCTCTGGTCATCTCGGATGCAGTGGAAGTGGAGCACAGCTGAGTTCGTTGAATCGGATAGCAATTCTGCCGAGACCTCGCGCAGCTTGCTATTGAACAGAAAATCAATCGGAAACCTCACTAAGAGCTCTCTTCACTGACCTAACTCTTGCGTTGATGATGGAATTGAGGGATCGCGCCTCCTTGACGAAGAAATTGGCTAGAAAACGAAGAAGAAACGACTGTAGCGGCGGAGACGCGACGAAGGTGAGCTGCGCAGGATTTTTGATTAAATAGCTAATAATGGACGGCCCAGATTGATCGGATGAAATCCAACGGTAGATCTTGGTCTGATTTGAGCTAAACTTTTATGATGATGATCTGGGGTCAGGATCTGCCTTGTGGTAGCTCGGATCCTCCAGATGTGCAACGGATGGTTCAGATCAACTCTATCTGTGAATGGACGCTCTAGAGCCCTCCTTGCTTGATCCAACGGTTGATTTAGCTCTGATTGGGATGAAACCTTCAGATCTTGATCATAGAGCTTGATCAACCATAACCCTAGCTCGGATTGCTTCAGATCGTCCCGGATGGCTCAGATCTATCCGCTCTTGAATCGGACGGCCCGGATTAATCGTAGGCTTGATAATTCGATCCGGTTCACATCCGACTCAGGTTTGACCCAGTATGCCCTAAGTCCTTGAACCTTTGGTGCCTACAAAAATAGATCCAAAATTTAGTGGCCAATTAATCCAATTTAATGCAAATTTGTAATTAAGTCCAAAATAAAGGTAAGTTCTAAAATCTAGGGCAATTTCACAATTAATCAATAAAAATATGAGTCAAACATGGATTTTAACATCTAAAATAATCAACAAAAATGGTACTTATCAGTAGCCCAACTACTCTGGATGATGCATACCCTAAAGGACCTTCACTTAGATTTTAAACAAGTCAAAATTTTTATAGATAACCTAAGTTCAATCAATTTAACCAAAAACCCAATCCACCACTCTAGGACCAAACATATAGAAATCAAACACCATTTTGTCAGAGATCATGTAAATAAAGGAGAAATTGAACTTAACCATGTTGAATCTAAGTCTAACCTAGCTGATGTATTTACCAAACCACTTCCTGAATCTGAATTTAGCAACTTAAGAAGGTTAATAGGAATGTGTGTTATAGACTAGGACTGACCTGATAAGCTTAAGTTGACTTTTGGTTTAACTAATTAAGCTTGTGAGTTTAAAAACATGGATTTTTCAAACTTGTTTTTCAAAAGTTTATTGTCTTTCAAAATTTAACTTAAAAACGGACTTTTCAAACTTGTTTGTCTTTCAAAATTTGATTTTCAAAACTGGCAGACTTAGCCTAAGCTTGACCCCTAGAATTGCATGAACCTATAGATTTAGGTAGCCGCATCTCACAAAACACATTAAGATTAACTTGTTTGTGTTTGCAAAAACATAGAACGGTTGTGAGATGCATAGGATACTGCCTGGACTTCCGAATGCTTAAGTCAGTGCATCACAGTAAGTCTGGGCGTAAAATACCAACATTACAGTGATCAAGTCAAGTAGTCTTGTACTAAAATCTGAGCTAGACATTATTACTTGACTTGACTAACCCAGTGAACACTACTATCATCTAGATAGTTAGTCAGTAACTAGGATTAGACACATGAAAAAGGACCACAATCATTACTTGGTCCAGGGGGAGCAGAGGTCAAAATACTTTTTCAAAATGTCATTTTTGACAAAACACATTTGAAAATTTTGATAAAAGTTGATAAAAATTGAGAGGGAGTTCCAGCTAATCCCTAAAAATATTTTTTATTAAGATTGATATTATATTTTCTAAAAAAAAAAATCTTTTTTGAAAGAAATTTTTTTTTGAAAGCTAAGTTAATAAATTTAAGACTAGTTTTTTTCTAACACTTAGTCTATATTTCTACTCCCTTAAACTTGTTATGCTTATATCTTTTTTGATGAATGACAAAGGGGGAGAGTAGGGTAAAAGGGTTAGAAAATTGCAAACAGCATGCTTATTTCACACTTATTTACCTCTGCTGTCTTGTGTGCTGCAACTTTCATACCTATGCTTGTGTTATATTGTTTGCATGTTTATGCAAGTTCATATCTGCTGTTTTTTTTTCTAACTTTAACCTGAGTTGTCAATACATCAAAAAGGGGGAGATTGTTGGTGCAGTTTGCACTAACGGTCAAACTCGGGTTTTGATGTATGACAAAGTGGTTAAAGTTAGGGTTGTTGGTTTTTAACCTCTTTACTAAGTGTGCAGGGTTGAAAGACTTAGGACCAGACACCAGGCTGAAGTCCAGGATGGTTGAGTCCTGGCGGGAAGTCCAGTTGGGTCCGCGGGACCTGACAACTGGCTGAAGACCAAGTTGGTTGAGACTTGGCAGGAAGACCAGGGTGGTTGAGCCTTGGCAGGAAGTCCTGGTGGGTCAAGAAGTCAAGTAAAGCTGCACAAAGGGTAAGTGAGGTAAGTCACTGGAGGAGTAGGAGAGGACGCGTTCCCCGTCGAGGGAACAGTAGGCGTCGGTTCGACCTAGGGCTCCATTTCGGAGACCAAAGTCAGAACCAAGACAGCTAAGGCTGTATAATCTAACACTGTGTTTTATTGTGTTTTGGACTAACCCTGGATGCAGGACCAAAGGAAGGAGTGTCTGCAGCTCAGATAGCCTCAAAGGAGTGAGGTAGTAGCTGAGTAGGGCGCCCGGAGTGTCCCGGGCGCCCCCAAGGGCCATACAAAACAGGTAAAGCAAAAGAGGGTTCGAATACATGCTGGGCCGGGCGCCCCGGTGCTTCCGGGCGCCCTCGCTGCTCCCGGGCGCCCCCTGCTCTGCGGGCGCCCCCATGCGCATACCTCAAACCGAACCCCTCGAAGCCAAGGAGATAGGACTTTGACCCGGTCAATCCGGGCGCCCCGAGCGCTCCGGGCGCCCCGGTCAAAGCGGATCCAGAGGATCAGACGCGACCGAGAGCTCTGCGGATCAGAGGCCATGTGGGGGGCGCCCCCAACGTCCCGGGCGCCCCCAGGCCCTATATAAAGGGCCCTCGACCCCATACTCGGCACAACAATTCTTCCAACGCCTCAAAGTTCTTCTACGCTCGCGCCTTGCTCCGGAAACGCTTCACCTCGAGCCGACGATGTCCTGCTGCCCCGAAAGAGTCGACCTACTCCGGACGTCGGTAAAAAGAAGAGCGTAATTTTTTTTAATACTTTATTGCATTTAATTACTTGAAAGTGTGAGGTTGTCATACTTTCAATTCTTTTGTACTCGCCTACTCTATCGGGGTTTACCGGTAGAGAGTGTTAGTGGATTGCCCAACGGAAAAGTCCGAGGGACCTGGGCCTTCGAGTAGGAGTCGCCGAAGGCTCCGAACGATGTAAAACTACTTGTGTCGTTTGTATTGGTTTTTCGTTCGTGTTTTAATTTTTCCGCTGTGCACGCTTTTTAAAGCGCTCCGATTTTTTAAAAGTCACGTGATTCACCCCCCCTCTCACGTGCATCGATCCTACAACTCCGCCTACAAACGAAGGAGATTTTGATAGTGGAGCTTTAATTGCCTTGGATTAGTAACTACCCTGGTTGCAATCAAGTATACATTTTCCATCTCTTACTAGTTTATTTCCTTGTCTATATTTATAATTAATTATTGTAACTAATGTCTATCTTTCTAAGAATTCATAAAAGATCAATGTATTCTTTATAGGATTATTTACCTCCTCTTACTTGCCTGTCAATGATCCTACGTATATAATATTTGGGGATAGAACAGGAGTGTAATAATTTAAAGAAAAATATAGCTAAGGATGAAATTAAATTTTTCTTTCAGTATATTTTTTTAATGCTAAAACTTGATTTATATATCTAAAACAAAGATAGTTCAAAAATAATTTGGTTATTACGTCAAATATACGTACTTGACAAATTTAACTTATCATTCTAGTTTAATTAATCATTAAATAATTGAATTCAAGTTGACTGATGAGGATCAAATAATTTAATTTTTCAGGTTTAATAATATATTTTAATTTAATCTTTCAAGCATGCAATTGTCTTTCAATATGTCAGCCGCTACGACAGCACGTGAAGATTCTACGTACGGAAGAGTTCAAGAGGGCTGTCTTATGCACCTGGAATTATGATGCAGGAGAGGGATGACTTTAATTTACTATTTTCTAAATATTTACGATGAATTTTATAAAAAAAATTTTCAAATAGAGCCCACAATTGAGAGAAGTTGGGTTTCTGGACCGTCCATGCGCGAGCGCTTCTGGATTTACCCTGACGATTGGCGAAAAACTTCTAAGGGACCGGATCGATCACCTCAGGTTCGACGTTACCCAATATAATTAGTTATTTTTTCCAAGTAGGCTACCTTACGTATGTTTGTTTTTGTCTTTTTTCTGTCACACTCCCAGGGCTCATCCTTGTTTGAAAAATGGACATCTCTCATGTACGACGTACAATATGAAACTTATATACATGCATCTTACACCATAAATATATATAGCTCAGGCAATACGGTTGGCAACAACAGAAACAAAGATAAAATAACACAACCATGCAATATACAGGATAGAGAAAATAATAACTTTTCGAATAAAGATCCAATTTAACGATTTACATACCAAGTTCATAAATTCAAAATCATAACTCTAAGCATTGGCATAACAACATTAGGGGGGGGGGGGGGGGGGGGGTTGCGCGACCGCCCCCCCCCCCCCCTCTTTATTTTGGAGAAAAAAATTAATATTATGAAACAAATTAAAAAAGACTTAATTATAAAATTTAAAAATTTCTGGACTTTTTTTAAGAAAAAAACCAATGAAAACCCAATGCAAACCTTTTTTTTATGTTTTCTCACGCCGTCAACTTTTGTATTTTCTCACGCCATCGACTTTTGAGTTTTTCACACTGCCATCGACAATTTTTTTCCCCTTCTTGAAATTTTTTCCCCTTCCCCCATTGAACCTTTTTTTTTCCCTCTCCCTTTTTTTCCCTACTCTAATTCCCTTTCCTTTTTTCTTTATCTCAGATTCTTCTTCCTCTCCTAATTTTCATTTATTTTTTTAATCTTAATTTTACCCTCAAAATCTTCCGTCGCACATTATTTTCGTTGTCATCCATGTCGTTGTCGTGGCACACCGCACGCCGTTGCTAGCGCCGCTGTCGTTTTGCTACTAACGCTATCGTCATCGCTTTGCCGGCACTCCACAACAAATGTTTTTTATTGAGGTAAAATTTTCTTGCTTGATTTCTTTCTATTACTGATTTAAGTATTTAAAAAATTTATAGTGTTAATTTTACATATATTTATTATTTTGTTTGCTAGTCAAGTATGTCAAATGTTTACGGATATATTAAAATCTTCCATTGATTTGATGTTTGATTTGTTATATTAATGTCATTAATTTTATTGACGATCAAATTTGATGTTTGATTTGACTTAATATCTCTATCAATGTATGTGAAAAATAAATGATCATTCACTCTCAAGTTAGTTTTATCAATTTCGTTTGTTATTTGTTTTTAGTATGAATTGTTGGAAAATGATAATCATTAAATTAGATGAGTATGTTTCTAAAATATTATGTTGATGATCAATTAGGTGAAATAGCAATATTGAGATATTTTAAGAAAATGCGTAATCAACCTACTTCAAACAAATCATCTCCTCCTCCACCACCTCCTCCTCCGCCTCCTCCACCACCTCCTCCTAATATTGACTCAAATAAATATCTTAGTGATCATGGTCTAAGAAAACATATCCTTGAGTATAATATTAATGAAAGGGAGATTGTTCAACGTTACTATTTGCAAAAAGGTCCGTTTCAGCCTAAGAATTATGAATTTCCTTGACGTTCTTGTTCAAAGGAGAAACGAAGATTTCAAGCTATATGGTTTAGTCTTCATCCTAATTGGCTAGAATATAGCATCGCAAACGACGCAGCCTTTTGTCTTTATTATTATTTATTCAAAGCGGATCATGGTGGTCAAAGTGGTGGAGATTCTTTTGTTACTGAGGGATTTAAAAATTGGAAAAAGAAAAAAATTTCATGAACATGTTGGAATCAGAGCAGTATTCATAATAGGTGTATGATGGCAGCTTATGACTTGATGAATCAAAAACAACATATTGAAACTTGTTTGGTCAATCAATCTAGTCAGGTAGCTACCGATTATCGTGTTCGTTTGACAGCATCAATTGATTGCATAAGATTCCTTGTGCTTCAAGGATTAGCATTTCATGGTCATGATGAATCAACAAACTCACTCAATCAGGGTAATTTTCTTGAATTGTTAAGATTTCTTGCTAACCATAATGAGGATATCAATAGAGTTACATTGAACAGTGCTCTCTCAAACCTCAAATTGACATCACCTGATATTCAACAAGATATTATCAGATATATTGCCTATTTAACTACTAATTCTATTCTTGGAGATCTTGGTGATGAATTATTTACTATATTGGTTGATGAAGCTCATGATATATCTGTTAAAGAACAAATGACAGTTGCTTTACTATTTGTAGATGAAAGGGGAAATATTGTTGAACAATTTCTAGGCATTGTACATGTAAGCGACACTACTGTCTTATCACTTAAGACTGCTATTGATTCTTTGTTATGCCAACATGGATTATCTATATCTAATTTGCGAGGGCAAGGATATGATGGAGCTAACAATATGAGAGGAGAATTCAATGACTTAAAAAGGTTAATTATGATAGAGAATAAGTTTGCTTATCATGTTAATTGTTTTGCTCATCAATTGCAACTTACACTTGTAGTTGTTGCTGAAAATCACATAAAAATTTCTACTTTTTTTGACATGGTTGCACAATTAAACAATATTAATGGAGCGTCATGCAAGCGAAGAGACATACTTCGTGAGAAACAATTTGAAAAAGTTATTAAAGGAATTTATAATGGTGATATCTTCACTGGACAATGTATAAATCAAGAGAAGACATTAAAAAGAGCTGGGAGTACACGTTGGGGTTCACATTATAATATATTGTTGAGTTTGATATGCTTGTATCCTTCAATTATTGATGTCCTTTTATTTATTGAAGATGAGGGAAAAGATCACAAGCAAAGGGCACAAGAAAATAATCTGTTGGAATTAATTGGAAAATATGAGTATATATTTCAGATGCACTTAATGAAGAATATCTTGGGAATCACAAATGATTTATCACAAGCTTTACAAAGAAAAAATCAAGACATTGTAAATGCCATGATTCTTGTAAGATCAAGCAAACATCAACTGCAAACCATGAGAGATGATGGTTGGGATTTGTTACCGAATGAAGTTTTTTTTATTTTGTGTTAAATATGAGATAGTCACCCCGTATATGGAAAACTTATTCGTTTCCCATGGGACATCACGACGAAATATTGAAGGAAAGATAAATCTTCACTATTATCGCGTTGAAACGTTTTATGAAATGATAGATTTGCAACTTCAAGAGTTGAACAGTCGGTTTAACGAGGTGAACATAGAATTGTTGTTATATATGGCTTGTCTTGATCCATCAAATTCATTCTCTGCTTATGATAAAAGAAAATTGCTTCAGTTTGCTGAGTTTTATCCATTAGATTTTTCCCCGATAGAGTTAATGCTTCTTGAGCATCAACTTGATAACTTTATTTTTGATATGCGGAGTAGCAATCAATTTTCTGAGATTGTGGGGATTAGCCAGCTTGCTAAAAGGATGGTTCAATTGAAGAAACATCGTCTGTATCCTTTGGTATATTTACTTTTGAAATTAGCATTGTTATTACATGTTGCAACTGCAACTATAGAAAGAGTGTTTTCAGTAATGAAAATAATCAAAACATCACTTCGAAATGAGTTAGGAGATGATATGGTAAATGATTGTTTGATACCATATATTGAGCGAGATGTGTTTGATACCGTTGATAATGAAACTATAATTCAACATTTTCAAAGTATGAAATCTTGAAGAGTGATATTGTAAAAATATATGAAGCTAATATATGACTTTTATTATACATTTTTTGTGTTGTATTATTTTTGTTAATTTATTGAATTTGCCTCCTCTTATTAAAATTTCTGGCTACGCCACTGACTCTAAGTCAATAAATTAAACACAAGTCTACTGACAAAATAAAAATAACGACACACCCACCAAAATAAATACAAGTCTAATAAAGAACAATATGAAAGAATCACCGACGCTAAAGGATTGGCAGATGGGTAATCTCCTGGTAGCACGAGTCACAACTATCAACTACTTAAAACAAAAAAAACAAGGGGTTTTGAGTCCGGGCAAATTTTACAGGTATAAGAATAGATAAATGCATGGTATATAAAAAGAATATATCAAACAGATAGAATCAATGATATACAGTCTCCGAAATATAGAGCATAAATAAAATACAATATCTATATGCATAAACATACCTGACATCCATATAACATACAGGGGTATGATAAAAAAACCCCCATGATACATCAATAAGCTGCTCATACTATTGAGAAAACTCAGATTAAATACAAGTGTAAATCATAATTCGTATATACATATCAATCAAATGTAACAAATCATATCTCAAACAAGTGCAACAACCATAAGTAAAATGCGCAATGTATAATATGTACATGATGCAATGATCTGATCTGTACATGCTCTAACTACCGCTATACTGAGTAGCCGGGTGGACAAGATACAAGCGCCCAACACCTGTGACTATGTAGAAAGCCCAACACATGTGTCTATAAAATCCCAAAAGTACCTGTGAGGATCCCTATAGGGGTATCAACTGTCTACACATAACTCTAGCTGAGAGTGGCACAATAGAAAATATGACTGATGACCTGTCTCAACCACAAGGGAGCAGTAGTCGTCAGTATGCAAACAATGCAAGGATAGTGTATGTCTCTAATATGCACAACCTCAACGAAGTCAACAATCATGCAACCAACATGATAGACATATATCCAATCAAAATCATAATAAATAAATATGCAACTAATCTATTGGATAGAGTATATCTAATGTCAACCACACCCTAGATAGGTCGCATGATGCTTCTAAAGTACATGCGTACAAGAAGTACTCATTAGATCAGAAAATAAGAGTTTGTAAAATCGTTGGTAGGTCGGCAAGCGAGGGTGAATTGCCCTGCCAGTCAAAATTCTATCTTTTGCAAGTTGTCACAGATGGAAAATTAGTTTAGGCAGCAGTTAATCAAAAACATATAAGTAATCAAGACAAACTAGTAAGAAGCAAAAAGGGTTTACTTGGTTACAATCAAGGTGATTGCTAATCTAAGACAGTTAAAAGCTCCACTATCAAAATCTCCTTCATTTGTAGGTGGAGTAGCCTGTTACAAACTTTGAACAGAACAGAAAAATGCTAGAAAAATATAGTACGAGAATTGATTTGGAAACCTAACTTCTGGAGGCTATTTATAGACCAAAAACTAAGTTTATCGTTGACCTGAGGCGTCTCAGATGTGATCTTAGGGGCCTCAGATTGGATAGAATTTTATCCATTGAGCAACGGTAAGCTGCTGATAAAATTTGACTCGAGACGCCTCAATTCCTACTCGAGACGCCGCAGTTCCGATATGAGACACAACGGGTTCAAACTGAGGCGTATCAACTATACATTTGCATAAAGCTACTGCTTTGCAGCTGAGACACCTCACTCAGCAACTGAGGCGTCTCTTGATGGCTAGAGTCAACATTCGCGTTGCATTTTCATCCTTGTTTTTCTTGGGTGATTACCGTCTAACCAGAGTTAGGCTCACCTAAACCCGACTCTGGCCTTTCACCTCGAACGAGCTTTCTCCTTGGCTTCTCATTCCTCGGATGTCATGCACGTCTTTCTCACTCCACCAGTGTACTTTTTCACAGCCTCTACATCCCTCGGATGCATCGAGCTCGTCGGCTCCCTTCCCCGTGTCATCCTTCTCATCTGTTGCGTCTTTCGTTCGACTTCCTCCGCTCCTAAGCTCCTTCACACTTAGACACAGAGATCAAAACAAACCAGGACCTAACTTAACTTGGTTGATCACATCAAAACTGACCTGCGATACTTACAATCTCTCCATTTTTGATGTGCATCAACCCAAGTTAAGTTAGGATAAATCAGACAAGAACATACTAATTTGTTTATAAAATTAATTGACAACACAAAAAAAAAGTGCAATAAACTTGATTTATAATATGCAATAAAATCTAACTTGACTCCCTCTTAACTTATACTTCATTATTCTCCCTCTTTGATCACTTCAAAAAATATGGGATAAAGCAAATAATGTAGGATAAATAGATTTTATGTATTTTTCAATTTAAAAATATGTTTTTTGAAAAAAAAATATTAGACTGTCAAAAAAAATTTCAAACTTTTTGGCAATGTGTAAATTTAATAACTTTAACAGTACAAGATTTATCAGAAAAAATTGTTTGAAAATAATTTTATTTAATCACAAAAAAATTTTTAACATCAAATAATCATGAAAAAAACATTTATAAAATAATATTAATTCAAGATTGATTTAGGAACCCAATACAAGTTTCTACCTACATGATTAATTAAGAATTTTGGAGGAATATAATTATTGGACACTTTTGTAATCTGACCCCTATGGTTCCTAACATACTTGTTAATACCTCCATAATAGTTCTTTTTGGAAGAGAAATTTGAACATTCGCATGCATGACCACTTTCTAATTTTACCACTTATTCCTTTAATTTTTCATTTTCATACTTTAAAGAGTCATACGTATCTAAAGGGCATGAATAAGCTAATTCTTTCTTTAAGTCTATATTCTTAGTCCTTAACTTACATAAGGATTTAAGCATGAATCAAATACCATAATATAGCTTATCGGAAGGAAATTTGCATACCTCATTTATCATATCATCGTGTTTGAAACTAGATGCTCCCCCTTCACTGCTGTTTTCTTCTGTTGAGTCTCCCCTTCATCGATGTTAATTTTGGAGGTGGATGCTTCATCATCCTCTTCTTGATGGCTTGCCATAAGTGCAAGTCTGTCGTAGAATTCGATCTCAAATTCTTCTGAAGATGTGTCATCCCACATTGCTTTAAATTCTTGTGCTTTGACTTGTTTCCTTTTTCTTTCTTTTTATTCTTTAATTTGGGGCATTGCTCTTTAATGTAACCTTCTTCGTCACAGTGGTAGCACCTAACTTGTATTTTTCTTGGTGATCGTTTCTTGCCCTACGACTTAATTAACTTGTTGGATTTATAGTATTTACCGAGTTTTCTTACCATATATGTTGTTTCCTCTTCATTAGCTGAAGACTCCAAATCTGGATCAATTCTTCTTGCGTTTAGGGCAATGTTGTGCATCTTTTCTTTTCTCGATTTTGCACATCAAGATTCATGTAATTCGAAAATGAAAAACATCTTGTCAAGGGTACTTACCTCCAAATCTTTTGAGATATAGTAGGCATCTACTATTGAACTCCACTCTTGGGTTCTTGGGAAGACATTTAGGGTATAACAGATTAAATCATGATTTGATACCTATTTGCCGAGGTGGGTGAGTCCAAAGACCAATTCTTTGATCTTCGCTTGAAGCTCGATCACTATCTTTCCTTCCTTTATTCGGAGATTAGCCAGCTGGTTCCGAGAAGATTTTTTCTTACTGACTTAGCTTCTGACGTGCCCTCGTGAAGTTCTAGGAACTTCTTCCAGAGGTCTTTTGTGGAGTGGTAGCGGCCGATCCGGTTGACTTCTTGAGGAGGGAGAACCGACAACAGGTGGACTCTGCCTTAGCGTTGGTTACAGAATTTGATTGTTGCTTCTTGCTCCAGAGATACGCTTCTTTTACCTTGTCGTCCTCGCCTATGGACACTTCAAAACCATATTTTATTGTTAGTAATATCTCAAAATCAGTCCTTAAAAATACCTCCATCTTCTTTTTCCATATGACGAAGTCTCCTTCGAATTTGGGCAATTGAATGCTGGATCCGACCATCGTCTTTATGATTTGTTAGGTGGTTCGTCCTTCAAAAACGAACCTCGCTCTAATATCACTTGTAGGACCATTGGCTAGCCAACAAGAGGTGGGTGAATTGCTTTGCGAGTCAGATTTCTATCTTTTATAAGTTCTTACAAAGATGGCAAATTAGTTTAGGCAGCAGTTAATCAAAAACAAATAAGTAATCAAAACAAACTAGTATGAGACAAACATGATTTACTTGGTTGCAACCAGGGTGGTTACTAATCCAAGAAAATTAAAAACTCCGCTATCAAAATCTCTTTCATTTGTAGGCAGAATATCCTCATACATACATTGAACAACACAGAAAAAAGCTAGGAAAATATAGTACGAGAGTTGATTTAGAAACCTAGCTTTAGGGGACTATTTATAGCCCAAAAACCAAGTTTACCATTTGATAGGGTTGAGTACCCCGTGGCTGACACATGGATTGAAGAAGCTATGTAGCAAGATCTACCGAATCTGGACGACTCTCTTTCCTTGACTCCCGATACCCCCTCGGGAAGGTGGATTCCCGAGACCATCTCGGGTAGACATACTCTTGAGATCGCTCTAGGAGGACACACGTCCGAGATCACCTCGGGAGGTCAGGTCCTCGAGATCACCTCGAGAAGGTGAACACCGGGATCCCCCTGGGCCAAAGGACCGCGAGATCACCTCGGGGTAGCGGAGCCCAAGGATCACCCGACCTCAAGTAACTGTTCCTTTTCTTCGGATCTGTGGATAATTACCACTAATAATTATGGGATAATAATGACTCATAATACACGGTCATTAAAGCCTTAATTATCGCAACAGCCTAGATTGAATGGCTGCGAGGACCTTTACAAAGGATGATCCAGTAACCAGCAATTGAGGGGACATGAAGAAGAACGTGGGGACACGTGTGACTGCTGCCTCAAGTATAAAAGGTACTCCAACCCCTCAGGTAAAGGGGTTATGCTCATTCTGACTCACACTTTTCCTTATTTCCTTCCATCTAAGAGACTCAGGTACTGACTTGAGCATTGGAGTGGGCTCCACCGGACAACCTCCGACGTGTTCCCCTTAACACTCGTGTTAATCTCACAGGGTGGGAGCTCTTCCTCTCATCATCATCCTCGTGCGCTGAACTCTGGTGACTGGTCGTCGATGTCGATTCCTTCCAGAACAAGTTTGGCGTCGTCTGTGGGAAACTATTAAAGCACCAGATGGAGCACCGATGGTAGAGCCGGAGGGACAATCCATCGTTCTGACGAAAGAGGAATTAGATCACTTGGTAGCCAATGCTGTCAAAGGGTGCTCGAACAACACCAAATCGAGCAGACCACCTCACGGTGAGTAGCTTCTGTGCAAGAGGAGATCCCCAGAATCTCCACCTTGCATCCCCAACAACGGAGATTTGTCTCACCACTGGGGAGACACGCCGAAGCAGTCCTGGTCCACCGGCGGGATTCTCTAGGAGATTTGGAAAAGTCCAACTCAGTAGCCTCCAGCACGCTGAGACAGGAGGATGGACTAGGGAACAGGGAAGAACCTAAGACCTTCTCAAAGGTGCCCTCCACCCCTTTCTCATTGGAGATTGTAGAAGATCTCATGTCGAAGTAGTTTCGCGGGCCTGGGATTGTCGACTACGATGGAAGGACAGATCCTGAAGATCATGTCTGCATGTTCGAGAATGTGGCACTCCTGTACCAGTACACCGATGGTGTAAAGTGCCAGGTGTTCTTGATCACCCTATCAGGAGCAACCCAACGATGGTTCCAAAGGCTGCCCCAAGGTTCTATCAACTCCTTCATAGAGCTTAGAACTGCCTTTCTCCATTATTTCACCAGCAGCCGTCGCTATCAGAAGTCGGTGTTAAATTGATTTGCTCTCAAGCAGAAGCTAAAAGAACCACTCAAGGATTACATCCAGCGGTTCAACCGAGTGGCGCAGGATGTGCCAACTGCAACGCCGGAGATCCTCGTCAGTGACTACGCCCAGGGGCTCTCGGAAGGGGATTTCTTCCGATCTTTGGTGAAGAAGCCACCCACCAGCTTCAATGATTTGCTGGGGCGTTCTGTCAAACACATTAACGTGGAAGAAGTGCATCACGCTCGCCACAAGGAACCAACCGGGGTCCCTCCTCAAGCCATTGTACGGTCAGAAAGGAGGGAACCTCTGGCTCCAGTCCGAGGAAAAGATCTTCGCCTGGGGAAAGACCAGTGGGTTAGTAAGCGGAAGCTGATAGAGACAGTTGACACCGAGCAACCAGAGCCGTTGATGAAGTACTGCGACTTCCACGGCAGTACGACACACTCCACCGAGGAATGTCATGCGTTGAAGAGAAAATTGAATGAGAAAACATACAACAAACCTCAGAGGAAGTGGAGGAAGATGGGGTATCGCCTAGGTCCCCTCGATGGAGCTTTTCCCCCCGCTAATAGCAGTCGGTAGAGAATGAGGCTCGACATCGGTCTCGATCACGGTCAATAGGGAGAAGTCGAGAGGTTACGCCCTGCAGGTCACCCTCATTGGAAAGAGACCCAAAGAAGGGCAAGGGCCCTGCACATGGCCCTCCTTTTGGACACGTGGGAGTGATCTCAGGGGGACCCACCGGAGGATATTCCCACCGGGCAAGGAAGGCATGTTAGTAGGAGCCCTCGAGCCAATTATGTGATGATTGACTAGGGGCATTTTGTATCATATTCTATCATTAATAAAGACATGTTTGGTTATTATACTTACTTTATATTCTGTGCCGAATGACCAAGTATAATAATGTCCTTGTGTAGTAGGTTCTTATCTATATTATATCGATTCGTTGAATCGATAGTGAGATAATGTAGAGAACACTACACTAAATTAATCCTAGTCAAGCATTAATATTCAGGGACAATATTAATGCATGGAGACTAGCATGTAGGTCAACTGATGACTTGAGCTCACAAGTCATGGATATGTGATATCAAGTTGACACATGAGTATACATTGGAGAATATGTACTGAATGACCCGCCATGAGAAAGTTTCATAGATTGTCATATGAGTGTCATAGACATTCTCATGTGACTATTGGTATGAATAGTCCTTAGACCTGAAGTCACTACGGTTCCCTACATAAGGAGTTATGTACTTTGGTATCGTCAAACGTCACCCGTAACAGGGTGGACTATAAAGGCGATCACTGGGTATGTAATGAATTATGCGGAGGGATGTGAGTGATGTAGATGGGATATATCCCTCCCATATAACGGGAGTGATATCTGTGGGCCCCTTGATCGAGTAGGACTACTGAAATGCATGTCCATGCTCAAATGAGTCAGTATGAGATATTGAGCTCATTTGTTTGAGTGAGTCTACTCAGGGATCAAGAAACACAAGATTGATTGAGGATGACACGGTCTATGCCTCATTGGTCAATCTAGATATCAAGGATAGAAGGACAAGGTCATACATTATCATAGTCACGGAGGTTTAGTCGGATCTCGACTTTTCTTGTTACTTGGGTAGTAATGATGCATTGCTAGATGCCGCTCATTGCTTATGTGTCTAAAGTGTTTAGGCACATTGCCAACGTCACGAGAACCTATTGGGTCACACACAAAGGACACAATGCTTCGGGAAATCTGAGTGGGAGCCCGAGTTGGGAACTCGGGAGTTCGAGCCCGAGTTGGGAACTCGGGAAGCCCGAGCCCGAGTTGGGAACTCGGGAAGGCAGATCGGGAGATCCACTCGACAGACTGGGTCGGCACTCGGCAGATTGGGCCGGCACTCGGCAGACTGGGTCGGCACTCGGCAGACTGGGTCGGCACTCGGCAGACTAGGTTGACACTTGGCAGACTGGGTCGGAGCTCGACAGATTGGGTCGGGAGCTCGGCACTCGGCAGACTTGGTTGGGAGACCGGTCGGAAGCCTGAGAGGCCCGGTCGGGATTAAAGGGAGATTCATTAAAGTGTTTAATGAAGGGAAAAGAAAAGATTCTTTTCTTGCATGGGAAATGATAAACAGCCACATGAAAAATGTGCTCTTTATTGGGAAGCCAAAGAGACACAAACCTCTTCATATTCATGGGATGAATATAAAAGAGAGCCTTGTGACTTTGGATGATGTCTTCTCTTTCTCTCCTTCCTCCCTTGCTTCTTCCCTCCCTCATCTTCCTCCTTTAGCCGAAACCCTACTGTAGGGTTCTTGGTGTTCTGCGAGCTACCTTAAGTTGCTAGCACAACTAAGGTAGCTCTCCCGAAGTTGAGAGATTGTGTCCATGTGGATACGAGTAGAGGCACGGACATTTGAACGTGCAAGAGATCCGACGCACCTTGGACGAGCGGGATAAGCAAAGGGCACGCTCCGAATGTATACACTATAGATAGATCTATTAGATAGATGAACATTGTACGAGTTTTCTTTCGCATGAATCGCTCATGGGTTCTTGTTTCCGCTGCGTTTTTATGTTTTTGTGCCGGGAGAACCCAACAGTGGTATCAGAGCCACTTGCGAAAGGTTGTACAAAGATTTTGTGCTTTTATATGTGATATAGAAGTAGGACATGATTTTATGAGTTGCATATAACTGTTTGTTGTAGCAGTCGGGCTCCCGACCTCCCACTCGGGAAGACAGACCACTGTGGTCATACCGAGCCGAAGCTTCCCGAGGCCACTCGGGAAGACAGACACTCGGGTCGTCCCGGGAGAGTAAACCCCGAGAGTGTCTCGGGAAGGGGGAGTCCGAACTATATGGGTCTCAGATTCATGTTGATGAATCTAAGGCAGCGTGGGTCTCGGACTCACTCGGGGTTGGCAAAATTAATTTTGTTATAGAAGTCAATCTATCTATCTCTTCTTCTTGGGTATTAGATACCGGATGTGCTTCTCACATTTGTACTAATGTGCAGGGCCTTCAAAGAGTTAGATCATTGACCAAGGGCGAAGTGGACCTACGAGTAGGCAACAGAGCAAGAGTTGCTGCTATTGCTGTAGGAACATATTCCTTGTCTTTGCCCACTGGGCTTATCTTAGAACTAGAAGAGTGCTTTTATGTACCTGCATTAACTAAGAACATTGTTTCAGTATCTTGTTTGGACAAGAAAGACTTTTCATTTACCATAAAGGACAAATGTTGTTCTATAATGCTAAATGATATGTTCTATTGTAATGCACCATTAATGAATGAACTCTATATTTTAGATCTAGAGAACCCAATCTATAACATAAATACCAAACGGTTCAAAACAAATGATTTGAACCAAACATATCTCTGGCATTGTCGCTTAGGACATATAAATAAGAGTCGCATATCCCAGCTCTATAAGGATGGAATACTGGACTCATTTGATTTTGAATCATATGAGACATGTGAATCTTGTCTTCTAGGCAAGATGACCAAGACTCCATTTAGTGGACACGACGAAAGAGCGATAGAGTTGCTAGGACTCATACATACTGATGTATGTGTCTCTTTCAATGTCGCAGCTAGAGGAGACTATAAGTACTTCATCACATTCACTGATGATATCAGTAGATATGACTATGTGTATCTTATGAAACACAAGTCAGAATCCTTTGAAAAGTTCAAAGAGTTCAAGAGTGAAGTACAAAACCAACTTGGCAAAAGTATTATGATGCTTCGATTAGATCGAGGTGGTGAATACCTTAGCCAAGAGTTTCGTGACCATCTAGCAGAGTGTGGGATCATATCCCAACTCACTCCACCTGGAACACCACAGTGGAATGATGTGTCTGAGAGGAGAAATCGTACTCTATTAGATATGATACGATCGATGATGAGTCAGACAGATCTTCCTACTTCCTTCTGGGGATTCGCTCTAGAGACAGCTCTTTTCACACTTAACAGAGTTCCATCAAAGGTCGTCATAAAGACACCATATACGATATGGATTGGGAAGAATCTCACGATGTCTTTTATGAAGATTTGGGGTTGTGAGGCTTACGTTCGACGTCAAGTCTCAGATAAACTAGGACCCAAATCTGATAAGTGCTATTTTGTAGGATATCCTAAGGAAACAAAGGGATATTACTTTTACAATCCCATACTAGGCAAAGTGTTTGTCGTTAGAAATGACGTTTTTCTAGAAAAGGAGTTTATTTCTAGAAGAATTAGTGGGAGTAAAATCCATCTTGAAGAAGTTCAAGATACAGATAGCACTGAGGCCTTAATGGACATTGAACAGGCACCACAAGATGTTGTGGATCATGAGGTTGTTGCACAAGAAGTTGTGGAACAACAAGCTATTCAAGTAGACCAACCTCCTCGCAGATATGATAGGATACGTCGTCAGCCTGAGAGATACTCTTTTCTCTTATCTGACCATGATGACGTTACGCTCATTGAGTTGAATGAGCCCACATCCTATCAAGAAGCTATGATGAGTCCAGATTCTGAGAAATGGCTAGAAGCCATGAGGTCCGAAATGGAATCCATGTACACTAACCAAGTATGGACTTTGGTTGATCCACCTGAGGGGATTAAACCCATTAGGTGTAAGTGGATCTTTAGAAGAAAGACTGACATGGATGGACTCATGCATACCTATAAAGGGTGATTGGTAGCTAAAGGTTTCAAGCAAATTCATGGTATCGACTATGATGAAACCTTTTCACCAGTTGCAATGCTTAAGTCTATTCGGATTATGCTTGCTATTGCAGCTTACCATGATTACGAGATCTGGCAGATGGATGTCAAAATCGCATTCCTAAATGGGAATCTACTCGAGGATGTGTACATGACACAACCTGAGGGTTTTGTAGATCCAGAGCATGCTGGAAAGGTATGTAAGTTGCAAAGGTCCATTTATGGGCTAAAGCAAGCATCTCGAAGCTGGAATCTTCGATTCGATGATGCAATTAAAGCGTTTGGTTTCATCAAGAATGAGGATGAACCTTGTGTCTACAAGAGGGTTAGTGGGAGCACAGTTATCTTCCTGATCTTGTATGTAGATGATATACTCCTCATTGGTAATGATATCCCTTCACTACAGTCTGTAAAGACATGGCTCGGGAATTGTTTCTCAATGAAAGACTTAGGTGAAGCAGCCTATATCCTAGGCATCAAGATCTATAGAGATAGATCTAAGAGATTGCTTGGCTTAAGTCAGAGTACATATATTGACAAGGTGCTTAATCATTTTGCCATGTAGAATTTCAAGAAGAGATTGCTGCCAATGTCACATGGTGTGAGTCTTTCAAAGACTTAATGTCCCTCTTCTAAGGAGGAGAGAGACCGTATGGATTAGATCCCTTATGCATCCGCTATAGGGTCTATCATGTACGCCATGCTTTGTACTCGTCCAGATGTCTCGTATGCTTTGAGCATGACGAGCAGGTACCAGTCAGATCCAGGTGAATGTCACTCGACAGCTATCAAGAATATTCTTAAGTACTTACGAAGGACGAAAGAATATTTCTTGATATTTGGAGGCGATGAGGAGCTAGCTGTAAAGGGTTACAGTGACGCAAGCTTCCAAACAGACAGGGATGACTTTAGATCGCAGTCAGGGTATGTATTTTGCCTGAATAGTGGCGCTGTGAGCTGGAAGAGTTCGAAGCAAGACACAGTCGCAGATTCTATAACAGAGGCCGAGTATATTGCTGCGTCTGAGGTGGTAAAAGAGGCTGTTGGATCCGGAAGTTCATTGTAGAGCTTGGTGTGGTTCCTAGCATAGCAACCCGATAGACCTCTATTGTGACAACAATGGGGCTATTGCGCAGGCTAAGGAACTCGCTCTCATCAGCGGACCAAACACATACTATGACGCTTCCATCTTATTCGAGAGATTATCGATAGAGAAGATGTGAGGATATGCAGAGTACACACTGATTCTAACATCGCAGATCCTTTGACCAAGGCTTTGGCACAAAAGAAGCATGATGGTCATATCAGGTCACTGGGTATTAGATATTACAGTGATTGACACTAGTGCTAGTGGGAGATTGTTAGTAGGAGCCCTAGAGTCAATTATGTGATGATTGACTAGGGCATTTTGTATCATATTCTATCATTAATAAAGGCATGTTTGGTTATTATACTTACTTTGTATTCTGTGCCGAATGACTAAGTATAATAATGTCCTTGGTAGTAGGTTCTTATCTACATTATATCGATTGGTTGAATCGATAGTGAGATAATGTAGAGAACACTACACTAAATTATTCCTAGTCAAGCATTAATATTCAGGGACAATATTAATGCATGGAGACTAGCATGTAGGTAACTGATGACTTGAGCTCACAAGTCATGGATATGTGATATCAAGTTGACACATGGGTATACATTGGAGAATGTGTACTGAATGACCCGCTATGAGAAAGTTTCATAGATTGTCATATGAGTGTCATAGACTTTCTCATGTGACTATTGGTATGAATAGTCCTAAGACCCGAAGTCACTACGGTTCTTACATAAGGAGTTATGTACTTTGGTATCGTCAAACGTCACCCGTAACAGGGTGGACTATAAAGGCGATCACTAGTATGTAATGAATTATGCGGAGGATGTGAGTGATGTAGATGGAGATCTATCCCTCCCATATGACGGGAGTGATATCTGTGGGCCCCTTGATCGAGTAGGACTACTGAAACGCATGCCATGCTCAAATGAGTCATATGAGATATTGAGCTCATTGTTTGAGTGAGTCTACTCGGGATCAAGAAACACAAGATTGATGAGGATGACACGGTCTATGCCTCATTGGTCAATCTAGATATCAAGGATAGAAGGACAAGGTCATACATTATCATAGTCACGGAGTTTAGTCGGATCTCGACTTTTCTTTACTTGGGTAGCAATGATGCATTGCTAGATGCGCTCATTGCTTATGTGTCTAAAGTGTTTAGGCGCATTGCCAACGTCACGAGAACCTATTGGGTCACACACAAGGACACAATGCTTCGGGAAAATCGAGGAGCCCGAGTTGGGAACTCGGGAGTCGAGCGAGCCCGAGGAACTCGGGAGTCCGAGCCCGAGTTGGGAACTCGGGAGTCCGAGCCCGAGTTGGGAATCGGAAGGCAGATCGGGAGATCCACTCGGCAGACTGGGTCGGCACTCGCAGACTGGGTCGGAGCTCGACAACTTGGTCGGGAGCTCGGCACTCGGAAGACTTGGTCGGGAGACCGATCGGAAGCCCGAGAGGCTCGGTTGGGATTAAAGGGAGATTCATTAAAGTGTTTAATGAAGGGAAAAGAAAAGATTCTTTTCTTGCATGGGAAATGATAAAGAGCCACATGAAAAAATGTGCTCTTTATTGGGAAGCCAAAGAGACACAAACCTCTTCATATTCATGGGATGAATATAAAAGAGGGCCTTGTGACTTTGGATGAAGTATCCACGCGAACAAAAGTAGATGGATGAAATCCTTTAGGTGTGCTAGCACCTTGTAGGATTCGGCCAAGAGGAGAAGAAGAAGAAGAACTCCAACAATTGGAGAGGAAGAAGAGAAGACACACTTAGAGGAAAAATGAAACAAAACCCACTTTTGTTCTCCATGGTGGCCGGCCACTTAATGGCCATTAATGGCCATTAAGTGGCCGGCCATAATGGCCACTAATGGCCATTAGGTGGCCTTCCTTAACCCCCTTTCAATTTGAATTCAAATTCAAATGGGGGGGAAACCAAGCCAAGTCATCACTTGGTCAAGTCAAGGTGAGGTGGCCTTTTGGTCAAGTCAAACTTACCTTTTATGGAATTTCCATATTTAGTCAAGTCAAACTTGACTCCATTTCTTCTCCCATGTCAAGTCTAACTTGAAGTGGAACCAAGTCAAGTCAAACTTGATTTGGATTTGGGTCAAGTCAAACTTGCCTTTTATGGACTTTCCATATTTAGTCAAGTCAAACTTGACTCCATTTCTTCTCCCATGTCAAGTCTAACTTGAAGTGGAACCAAGTCAAGTCAAACTTGATTTGGATTTGGGTCAAGTCAAACTTGCCTTTTATGGACTTTCCATATTTAGCCAAGTCAAACTTGACTTCAATTTTTCTCCATCTATTTGTTCTTTGCGTGTGACCCTATAGGTTCTTGTAACGTTGGCAATGCTTCTAACCTCTTAGAAACATAAGCAATGAGCGGTATCTAGCAACACATCATTGCTACCCAAGTTACAAGAATGTTGAGATCCAACATCACCAATGTGACTAATAATTGTGACCATCACAATATGTGACAAGTCCTTCTATCCTGATATCTAGATTGATCTTTCATGAGGCATAGACCGTGTCATCCTCCAATCAATCTATGTGTCTTGAACTCCAAGTAGACTCACTATAATCAAATAAGCTCAATATCTCATATTGCCTTATTTGGGCATGGCCATGCACTTAGTGATCTCACTCTATCAAGACTATGATATCTCTCCCGTCATATAGGAGGGATAGATCCCATCTACATCACTCACATCCCTCCGCATAATTTGTTACATACCCAGTAATCGCCTTTATAGTCCACCCAGTTACGGGTGACGTTTGACGAAACCAAAGTACATAACTCCTTATGTAGGGAACTATGGTGACTTCAGGTCTAAGGACTAATAGTCATACTAATAGTCACATGAGAAAGTATATGACACTCATATAACGATCCATGATACTTTCTCATGGGGGCATTCAGTATACATTCTCAATGTATACCCATGTGTCAACTTGATATCTCATATCCATGACTTGTGAGATCAAGTCATCATGTTGACCTACATGCTAGTCTCTATGCATTAACATTGTCCTTGAATGTTAATACTTGACTAGGAATAATTAAGAGTAGTGTTCTCTATATCATCTCACTATCGATTCAATAATCGATTGATATAGATAAGAACCTTCTACTCAAGGACGTTATTATACTAAGTTATTTGGCACTGATACACATAAGTACAATAACCATAAGAAATGCGTTTATATATAAGAAATATATATACAAGAATATGATACAATGAGTCCAAAAAGTAATCATCATATGATTGGCTCTAGGGCTCTCACTAACACAGGTCAAAGTGATCAAGTGTTAAACTAAACATGACTTGATGTTTGGTAAGGTAACCCCAGGTTTGATCAGTTTGACCATAGGATCAACCAAACAGGATTTGATGTTTGGTAGAGTGAATAGTACTCAGGGTTGGTCAGTTTTGTTGAGGCAATCTATGGTCCGGAGTGACCATGTGTTTTGATGTTTGAGCAAAGGATTTAAGTTATGTTTTCCCTTGTGTACTAATGTGTATGTGAGAGTGCAGGAAGTACAGGTTACACATATCGACTTGGCTGGACGACTTCGGTATGGTGAAGGGTTGCATGGAGACAAGCTGGAGGCTTGTGTGCACCCGAGGGGCCTTGGTATAGCAGGGATGATGAGCCGAGGGGTGTGGACTTCGAGGCGTACGTGAAGGATGGCATGGAGACAAGCTGGAGGCTTGTGTGCATCCGAGGGACGAGGGCCGAAGATGAAGAGGGCACGAAGGCAATAGGCAAGGCTGCTAGTGAAGAGTCAGCAAGTCATGAAGGGACGAAAGCCGAGGGAAGATGACTCCAAGGGCAAGTTGAGAAGTGGACTTCAAAGGGCACACGTGAAGGGTGGCATGGAGGCAAGTCAAGGACTTGCGTACGCATCCGAGGGACAATAGCCGTGTTGGGACCCGGTGCATGTTGACAAGGATACGGGTTCGTAAAATTTTAAATTTTTACGTGCAGCGGAAGAATTAGCATAAAATAATTTTTCAAATTACTTTAACCACGTATCTAGCATGCAACCTTATGATGTGTTGACATGATCATATATTAAAACTTTACGGAAAAGTAAACTAATTTACTAAGTACCTCGCGTAACTTGAAGTAAGGGACGAGATCCAACCGTAGCGTCCCTTGGAAGCTTCGCCTCTATTCGCGTCCACGCCGAGTTCTCTTCGGGATGACTTCGCAAAGTCACGAGTTTTGTGCCGACGAGAACTACTAGATTCTCTATAGGCACAACTAGAAGATCAAGAAAGAAGAAAGGAAACTAACCACCAAGAGTTGGAATCTAAATTCCGAGAAGGAAGGAGATGTGATCCGCTTCTTCTTCTCCGAGGTCGTCTTGGTGGATGATGCTCACGCCCACCTTGGGAGTTGCGCCGACCCTAGGGAAGGAGAGAGAGCCGGCCCTAGAGAGAGAGGGGCGCCGGCCCTAGAGAGAGAGTGGCGTGTAGAGAGAGAGAGATCAATTAATCTCTTGATTAATTCAATTAGTTATTCAAGGCTTGCCTTTGGTTCCTTATATAGTTGCTTCTCCCTTGCCAAGTCTTTCTCTTAACGGAATTAACGGAATTAATTTTCATAAGAAATTTATCTTATAATTTTTCTTATGAATAATTCCGTTATGCCTAGTTTTATTATAACTAACTTTATAATAAAACAATTACTTCTCTCCTTTAATTATGGAATAAATTTTATAAGAAATTTATAAACTTTCTTATTATGAAAAAATCAATTCATAATTGATTTTATAAAATTAAAATAAACCATTCCATCGATCATTTTAATTTCCATAAAAAGAATAAATTTCTATAAATTTATTTATATAAATTTCTTTATACAAATTTATTTATCCATAATTTATAAAACAATTCGCGCTAGATTTATTTTATTAATTAAACCAAATAAATTGGTTTATCCCCTTTGTAGTGGCCGGCCAAACCAAGAGGGTGGACACCCTCTTTGGCCGGCCAATTCAAACCGAACCGATCGCGAATTAAACTCATTTAATTCGCCCAATAAGCCTTCAAAAGACTTAGCCATTTTTAGCTTCCATTGCGCCTCTGATAAATTCGGATTCGACTTATTTCTCTTGATCGGAAACTCCAATTTTCAACTCGTTTTAAATCCCTCGGATTACTCATAGTGCGTGTGACTAAATAGGCTTTCGATTTATGTTGGCCGTCTATAATTAACTAATTATAGAACGATCATGAGTGGCACCTAGTAGTACATCATGCCCCCCAATTAATCGAAAGATCAACGGTTGACCTCAGAAAGAATTCTGAAACCCTTCAGCGGCTCTAATGAATCGTGCCCCATTCCCTTTACCATCTTATACCCACTTGGTTCAGGACATGGTCTGTTTGTGTCAGTCCCCACTAGACTGACTACGTCACACCTAGCCCAAGTAATGTCTTTCTCGTCCTTTGGATTTCTAATTACTCTCATGTATTTTAGAGACTCGCACTCTAAACATGATATGCTCTGGCTAGAGGCTTTGAGTAACAATCCGACGATAGGCCTGGGTATACATCTCCTCGCAAGGAGTGGTGAATCCTTTGTAGGCTGTTCAAACATCTTCGGGCACTTCGGCTTAAACCCAATCATCCTGGG
>JAGFNQ010005406.1:0-23074 GCA_024364735.1 Boesenbergia rotunda | reverse complement strand
TCCACACCTCCTTGGAGATGCTTGCTTAAGAAGTTAAAGTATAAGTCTCTATGACCAGGATGACTTGAACACCGCAAGTCAAAGGAACATCGCACTTAAGCTGCAGTAATAACTTCAGTGACATATCTTTATAGATTACCATATGAAGTTTTACAGCTAGTCACTCCAATGAACTAGTTCCCTTAACTAGCATCCATGTTTATCTCCGGACATCCCAATGTCACCAGCCAGTGAGAATCAGCAGATTAGAGAATAACCCATGCTAGTCTCAACAGAATTGATAGTGTCCGTTTTTATCAATTCATCGACTAGGGATACTTTCAATACTTCACAATTGCACATGTAGAGATAATCACTAGTTGTGATCCCATCACAAATTCTCTTATGCTGTGAATTATATTGCGGACATTCAGTAGATGAGTTTAAGATCCCAATCAAATACACAAACATGTATACTCAAATAGTGAATTATCATTTATTAAAATAAATATTTACAATCATAAGGTGATTGATTGCCTTAGGACACTTCTCTCATATCACTAATAAGCCGGTGGAAGAAGACTTCGAGGAGCATGCCAAGGGAGTCTGCTTGAATGCACATGTCGACGAGGATCTTCGGAGTGAGGAAGAGTGTGTTTGTAAGCTGGGCAGTCAACTGGGGTTATAACAATCGACTGCCAGTAAGCAGAAAAACTCACAGAGAGTTGAAGACCCTGGACCAGTCGACTGTCTTGGGAGCAGTCGACTGGTAGCAGCCAAAATTCGAATGTTAGGCGTGTAACGGTCGGATTTGGCTGGGGCAGTCGACTGCCCTGGAGGGCAGTCGACTGGTGGCGAGTTATCATCCCTTAGTTCTATTTAAAGAGGACTTCGTGGTGGCTGAAACTCTTGACGAATTTGGTCTTGGTTAAAGACCAGATAGTAGTCTTGGTGCTCAGACATTGTCAAAGTGCTGTGGCGAGGTTTCTCCAGCCACAAGGAGCGATAAGGGCTAGCCGGAGGTTATCCGGGGAGTGATCCACCGAAGGATTCTTGGATTAGTCACCCTTCGGGGTGGATACCAAGTAAATCGGTAGTGTTAGCATTGTTCTTTGTTGTTATTTTTATTTTTGTTTGTATTTTCGCTTGCGCAACTAACAACGTAGGAAGAACGAGTTCGAAAAGTGCTATTCACCCCCTCTAGCAACCGTACAAGATCCAACAAGTTTGACCAAAGGGCTAGCCAAACAGGACCTGATGTTTGGCAGAGTTATGAGAACCCAGGGTTGGTCAGTTGACCAAGGGATTAAGCCAAACTGGACTTGAGGTTGTGTAGAGAGAGTATACTTACCTGAAGTTTGGAAGAAAGAAGTCTAGTCAAGATTAAGATGACTAGCAAAGAAGTCCTTATCGAGACACGAAATCCTGGTGAGTGAAGCTGGGTCCTAGTGAGTGAAGCTAGGTAGACGAAGTCCTGGTTTGGGGAATTGGGCATTGAACTCTTGGTCCAAGTGATTGAGCACGAAGTCCTGGTCGAGGATCGGGCAACAACGTCTTTGCCAAGCGAAGACTACGGACAGAAGTAGAGACGGGTCGAGGATCGGACGTCTTGAGATCCGAGAGTCTCGGAGGCCGAGTACGAAGTCTTGGTCTGGAGGACCGAGCATAAGACTTTGCCGAGCGAAGATCACGGATAGAAGTAGAGACGGGTCGAGGATCAGACGTCTCTAGACCCCGGTTCTCGGAGGTCGAGCAAAAGTCCAACCGGAGGTCCCGGATGACAAAAGGTAGCTCTCCAAATTGGAGTAGGTGAAAGACGCGTTCCTCATAAAATGGATCAGTAGGTGTCGGTTCGACCTAGAGTTTCAGTTGAAATCCAAAAGTTAAAACCAGACAGCACTGGCTGTCAATCACTAAGGCTTATGATTGTTCGTTTGCTTGTTGTATGTTCTGTTGTCTTGCAGGTATTTGGAGTTGGAGGCAAAATAGGAGTACAAATGCAAAACAAACATGGTCTGGGGAAAAACTTCCCAGGCGCCTGAGTAGGGACTCAGGCGCCTGAATCCCAAGTGCCTGAATCCATCCCAGGCGCCTGGGATGGGAAGTTTATCCTCTGCGTAGAGTTTGCTGCTTCGGATCAGGTTTTGACCATGGTTAGGCGCCTAAATGGGCTTTAGGGTGCTTGGGAGCATGCTATAAATAGGGGTGCCAATCCCTCAGATGTAGAATCAAGTTTCACATCTACTTACTCATTCCGTGTGAAGAAAAAGTGCTCAGACGAAGTTCTGCGACCAAGGAGGCTCTAGGAGGAAGTGCGCGACGCTTCAGACATCCGTATTGGTAGAGATTGTCGACTTGTTTGGTTTGCTTTTAGTTACAAGTTGTATTTCAGATTATCTATTTGTGCTTGTAAAAACAAACTATATGACGGGTTTTCTCCGCCTCCAGAAAATTCTAAAAAGGAGACCATTAGTGGATTCATGCCGAGTACATATGCCTTAGACGTACTGACCTTGAGGGGTTGGGAACCAAGTAAATAAATCTCACGTGTCTGCTATTTTTTGTTATCTTTCACTTTTATTATTCTACTGTGCTACTAATGATTTGATTAGGAAGATTGAACGAACAAAAGAAGCATCAGGATGATGCACTTGATGTATCATGCCTCATGCTTGCCATCATGAACTCTGAGCTTCAGAAGCAACATGAGAACATGGATGCACATGATATGGTTGAGTACCTAAAATAACTATATCAAGGGTAAGCTAGGCACGAGCGGTTTGAGGTGTCTAAGGCCTTATTTGCATGCAAGATACAAGAAAAAACTCCTGTAGGAACCCACGTACTCGTAATGATTGGGTATGTCGAGAACCTTGAAAGACTAGGATTTCCACTGGGCCAAGTATTGGCCACTAACCTTATCTTGCAATCGTTGTTGGAAGGGTACAATCAATTTGTCATGAACTATAACATGAACGAAATTGACAAGCCTTTGCCTGAGATGCTCAGCATGTTGAGAATTGCCGAACCTAATCTCAAGAAAACCAAGACCAGTAATGTATTGATGGTATAGAAGGGCAATGGCAAATGGAAGTCTAAGGGCAAGGGTAAGACCAAGACAAAGGCAAGACCAACTATACTGCACTGAAGGCCAAAGGCAGGGTTCCTAAGGTAGGGACTTGCTTCTAATGTGCTGAGACCGGACATTGGAAGAGGAATTGTAAACTCTACCTAGAGGACGTTAAGAATAAAAGAGGTATGACTTCTACCTCAGGTATCTATCTTATAGAAATTAATTTATCTATTTCTTCTTCATGGGTATTAGATACCGGTTGTGCATCGCACATTTGTACCAATGTGTAAGGTCTAAGAAGAACTAGAGCATTGACAAAGGGTGAAGTGAACCAATAAGTAGGCAATGACACATGAGTTGCTGCTATAGCTGTAGGTGTAGGGTTTTTTGGGCTGCGAAAACCGCTTTTTTCGCGTCGCGGAAACCCCGAAAGTCCCAATAGAAAGGATCCGAGCGAAGAAAGCCATTTCAAAAATTACGAGTGCTCGTTTACATGCTTCAAAACCCGATCTACTCCTAGATCTAAAGAGGGATAAACATTTTACCTTTGATGCGTGCCCCGTTTAATCCCGTTCGCTCCCTTTTGGATGTCGAATCTCTAGGACGTCAAGTGCCGTCCCTCTAGAAGTATCCACGCGAACAAAAGTAGATGGATGAAATCCTTTAGGTGTGCTAGCACCTTATAGGATTCGGCCAAGAGGAGAAGAAGAATAAGAACTCCAACAATTGGAGAGGAAGAAGAGAAGACACCCTTAGAAGAAAAATGAAACAAAACCCACTTTTGTTCTCCCATGGTGGCCGGCCACTTAATGGCCATTAATGGCCATTAAGTGGCCGGCCATAATGGCCACTAATGGCCATTAGGTGGCCTTCCTTAACCCCCTTTCAATTTGAATTCAAATTCAAATGGGGGGAAACCAAGCCAAGTCATCACTTGGTCAAGTCAAGGTGAGGTGACCTTTTGGTCAAGTCAAACTTACCTTTTATGGAATTTCCATATTTAGTCAAGTCAAACTTGACTCCATTTCTTCTCCCATGTCAAGTCTAACTTGAAGTGGAACCAAGTCAAGTCAAACTTGATTTGGATTTGGGTCAAGTCAAACTTGCCTTTTATGGACTTTCCATATTTAGTCAAGTCAAACTTGACTCCATTTCTTCTCCCATGTCAAGTCTAACTTGAAGTGGAACCAAGTCAAGTCAAACTTGATTTGGATTTGGGTCAAGTCAAACTTGCCTTTTATGGACTTTCCATATTTAGCCAAGTCAAACTTGACTTCAATTTTTCTCCATCTATTTGTTCTTTGCGTGTGACCCTATAGGTTCTTGTAACGTTGGCAATGCTTCTAACCTCTTAGAAACATAAGCAATGAGCGGTATCTAGCAACACATCATTGCTACCCAAGTTACAAGAATGTTGAGATTCAACATCACCAATGTGACTAATAATTGTGACCATCACAATATGTGACAACGTCCTTCTATCCTCGATATCTAGATCGACCTTTCATGAGGCATAGACCGTGTCATCCTCCAATCAATCTAGGTGTCTTGAACTCCAAGTAGACTCACTATAATCAAATAAGCTCAATATCTCATATTGCCTTATTTGGGCATGGCCATGCACTTAGTGATCTCACTCTATCAAGACTATGATATCTCTCCCGTCATATAGGAGGGATAGATCCCATCTACATCACTCACATCCCTCCGCATAATTTGTTACATACCCAGTAATCGCCTTTATAGTCCACCCAGTTACGGGTGACGTTTGACGAAACCAAAGTACATAACTCCTTATGTAGGGAACTATGGTGACTTCAGGTCTAAGGACTAATAGTCATACTAATAGTCACATGAGAAAGTATATGACACTCATATAACGATCCATGATACTTTCTCATGGCGGGCCATTCAGTATACATTCTCTAATGTATACCCATGTGTCAACTTGATATCTCATATCCATGACTTGTGAGATCAAGTCATCATGTTGACCTACATGCTAGTCTCTATGCATTAACATTGTCCTTGAATGTTAATACTTGACTAGGAATAATTAAGAGTAGTGTTCTCTATATCATCTCACTATCGATTCAACTAATCGATTGATATAGATAAGAACCTTCTACTCAAGGACGTTATTATACTAAGTTATTTGGCACCAATACACATAAGTACAATAACCATAAGAAATGCCTTTATATATAAGAAATATATATACAAGAATATGTTACAATGAGTCCAAAAAGTAATCATCATATGATTGGCTCTAGGGCTCTCACTAACAGTAGGAACATATCCCTTGTCTTTGTCCACTAGGTTTATCTTAAATCTAAAGTAGTGCTTTTATGTACCTGCACTAACTAAGAACATAATTTTTGTATCTTATTTGGACAAGAAAGACTTTTCATTTATCATAAAGGACAAATATTATTTTATAATATTAAATGACATGTTCTATTGTAGTGTACCACTTATGAATGGACTCTATGTTCTAGACTTAGAGAACTCAATCTATAACATAAATACCAAACGATACAAACTAAATGATTTGAACCAAACATATCTCTGGCATTGTCGCTTGGGTCATATAAATGAGAGTTGCATATCCCAACTCTATAAGGATGAATTACCGGACTCATTTGATTTTGAATCATATGAGACATGTGAATCTTGTCTTCTAGGCATGATGACCAAGACTCCATTTAGTGGACATGGCGAAAGAGCGACAGACTTATTAGGACTCATGCATACTGATGTATGTGACACTTTCAATGTTGCAGCTAGAGAAGACTATCAGTACTTCATCACTTTCACTGATGATGTCAGTAGATACAATTATGTGTATCTCTTAAAACACAAGTCATAATCCTTTGAAAAGTTCGATGAATTCAAGAGCGAAGTACAAAACCAACTTGGCAAGAGTATTAAAATGTTTCGATCAGATCGAGGTGGTGAATATCATAGCCAAGAGTTTCGTGACTATCTAACTGAGTGTGGAATCATATCCCAACTCACTCCACCTGGAACACCACAATGGAATACTATGCCCGAGAGGAGAAATCGTACTCTATTAGATATTGTACGATCAATGATGAGTCAGATATATCTTCCTACTTCCTTTTGGGGATTCGCTTTAGAGACAACTCTTTTCACACTTAACTAAGTTCCATCTTCCTGCCAAAAGTATCTCAAGTACCAAAAAAGGTTTAATTGTTTCCAGTACTGGTTTTGTAGAAGGCCAACATCCTATTATTTACTTGGGAGTTCCTATAGTTTCTGGGAACAGAAAATCTAGCCATTTTCATTTCTTAATAGAAAAAATTAGAAAGAGATTTATGGGTTGGAATATTCAAAGACTAACTTATGGTGGTCGGTTGCTGCTTATATAAAGTGTATTAATTTCAATACCATTTTATATCTTGCAGGTTCTTCTTCCACCTATGACAGTCCAACATCAAATTGAAATGATATTTGCTAATTTCTTCTGGGGTATGTTTAACTCTAAAAGGAGAACTCATTGGATTGCATGGAAAGAAATTTGTAAACCAAAATTGGAAGGGGGCTTGGGTATCAGGAAGCTAGCAGATATTGCCACTGCCACTGCAATGAAGCTTTGGTTTAGATTCAGGGAGCAAGGCACTCCATGGGCTAAATTCCTATTAAAAATGTATTGTCGATCATCCCCATCAACTATAGTTTCGGCGAATTGGAAGGCTTCTCCTTGTTGGCGTAGATTGTTAAAAATTAGAAGATTAGCAGAGGAAAACATTGGTTGGATTATTGGTAATGGTGAGATAAATTTCTGATATAATACGTGGCTAGATCAAGGTCCTTTATTTCAAGTATGTGATGTGGTGGGAAACCCAAATAGTAAAGTGGCTGAATTTAGTATCAATCAAGGTTGGAATCTGCCCAAATTGCAAAGCTTGGTTCCAAACAGATTAGTGGAGGAGATTTTGGAGGTTGAGGCTCCTGCGAAGGTAGATTCAACTTTAAAAGGCTCCAAGCTTAGATGTTGTGATATTATTCTTTGGAAGTCGACCATGAATGGTAAATTCACCTTAAAATCTGCATGGAATCACATTAGAAATGGTCAGCAGTCAAAAGAGATTTGGAAAGCTTACTGGAGCAAGTTGCTATCCCCTAGCATATCTATATTTGTTTGGCATTTTTTAAATAGAAGATTACCACTAGATGATATATTGCAGCAAAGAGGAGTGGAATTAGCATCTAAATGTCAATGCTGTGAAGAGGGAGAATCTTGGGATCATTGGTTTTTTATGGGTCCGATTGCTATGGAGGTTTGGAGTCATTTTGGTCAATTATTTGGAGTGGATAGATATCATAAGTTTGAAAATTGGAAAAAGGGAGTCTCTTGGTCGAAAGAAGGACATATTAAAGAGGCTATCCCTTTTTTGATTGTTTGGTTTCTTTGGTGCGCTAGAAATAATGCTAAGCATAGGGGGTTAAGGCCATTAGCTAAAAAGATTATTTGGAAGGTTATTTCTTATCTACAACTTGCTGATACAGCTAGCCTGATCAGGAAATCTTACTGGAAAGGATGCAGTAAGATAGTGGAAAACATGGGTCTTCAAGTGGATAATAGAGTTTTGACTTCTATTGTATTGGTGCATTGGAGAATGCCGAAATATGGAGTTTATAAGGTTAACACTGATGGTTGCTCTAGAGGTAATCCTGGCCCTGCATCATATGGTGTAATTATTAGGAATCACGTGGGACAAGTCATGAAAGTAAAGTTTGGAGTTATTGGTGTGGCTTCAAATGTGAAGGCTGAGCTAACTGCCATTTTGATGGGTTTGGAGTTATGTATTTGCAATGGTTACTCCCCTATTTGGCTAGAATCTGACTCTTTAGTGGCTTTGAAAATTCTACAATTTTCTTCTCTTCCTTGGAATTACCGTAGTTTGATCACTAAAATCAAAGGTTATCTAAGCCACCAGCAAATCTGGATTTCACATGTTTATAGGGGGGCTAACTCAGCTGCAGATTTTCTTGCTAATCAAGCATTTAAATTCAACGCAGGAAATGTTTTGTCTGCTGATTTAATGGACAGAATGCTCAATGGCATCTGTAAACTAGATAGACTGCACATGCCATACATTCGTATTATTAGAAAGGTTGTAAGCTGATTACCTCTGCTCCCCTGTCAGATTTGATTGCTAATGCAGATTTGGATTTTGTTCATGTTTGACTTGATAATTTGAATTGTTTGTCTTGGTAGACATGTTAATGATTTGGCCTGTCTTTCCATGTGGACTAGGACTTGTTATTTGGATCCCGCAAGGCTTTTGATTATCTACCTCTGACTAATTCTCTAAGTGCATATAAGTTTTGGTCTTTAGAGCGCATTTCATTATCAGTCTTAGTCCTTGGTCAAAAGGGGGCCTCTTCTTCTTTTTAAATTGCAATCCATGCCTCTGCTTTGTATTTTGAAGAATTTTATTTCTGGTTTCTGCTAGATCTATGGTGATCCTTGGTTTCTATAGATGTCTATATTCTGATGGTTAAATGGAAGCCGTATCTAACCTTTTTGTTATCAATGTGTAATGGATTTTGACAGAGCTATGGATCCTATTATTTGATTTTTCCAATTCAATTCAGATTTGGAAAGATTCAGATTTGGCAAATGAAAGATGAATTACTGGCAAATTCAATTATGCCAGAATTATGGATTCTAATATTTGTTTCAAATTCTGATATTAATGTGTCAGGACTATGGTTTGTTTCTGTTGGCCTCTGTGCTCCTAGGAGGGTTGTAAGTAATTTTTAAGCTGTAGATTCTTTGTTATGCTGCCATTGCATGAAACTATGGTTATATGTTGTATCATGCAAATTTCCTGTGACAAAGTGCCAGCTGTGGTATTTTAAGTTTAAAGTAGTTCCTACTGTTAATCCTTCAGGATATTTTCAGTTCGTGGGTATTGCTTCGACTTAGATGGGAACGATAGAACTCTGTTATGGTGTTCTTTGGATATGCTGGTCTTTCTTACTTGTAAACTTGGTAGAGGTTTTCTGGGCGATATCAATTCAGCCTTTTAAGTCTTTCCTGCTACTGCTATGTTCTTTTTGGCTCAAAAAGGAATCAGTGCTATTCTTTGCTCGGTATCTTTTTCTTGTAACCCCTTGGTATTCATGTATTCATGTCAAGGAGTTTTTGTATACCTATAGTAGAAGAATCTGAAACGAAATGGAGAACAAGGCTGATAATTGAAATTGCTTGCGGTACCTATACTCTGGCTGCTCTATCTGATGTCTTCTCTGAAATCAGCTATCTGAAATCAGTTATTATCTGTAAATTGAAATGGTTGCAGGAAGTATCAGATCTATAGTATCTGTCTTATTTCTGTATTGATCTGGCTTCCTAGAATTATTCTAGTTTGAGGAAATCTCCTTATGGTAAAAAGCTTTATTAAAAGTGATCGAAATTATCTGGAATAGAAGTTTCTTGTTTTCTTGAACTGGCATTAAGTACCAGATATCTGAATTGGACTTGTTTGGCTGTAGGTGTTCTTAAGGATCTAATCTGATTTTCACTATGTAAATCTGGAAAATGTTGGACACGGCTGAAATTTGAGTTGTTGCCCTATCTGCTATTTGGATGCTTTATCTGGTGTCTTAAAATCAGCAAATAGTACATGAACTTTACAGATAGTATCAGAAGAGTGTATCTCTGATCTCATCTGAATTGTACTGAAATTTGGTTTGAAGAGGCTGAGTTTTGTAATGGAATTGTTCCAATTCTGACACATATGATGGCAGGCTTTGTAGTACGAATAGTTTTCAGATGTCTTCCTTTTGCTTGGTTGAAAGATGGATGTCGTTTCTTGGGAAGTTTCTCCGAGGTTTTCGATTGCTCTCTTTTTTATGACTCTGGTAACGCAAGGTGGATGGTTCTAAAATGTTCAGATCCTCAAATGTCTTTATTAAGGTGGCACGATAGGGGATGTAAAAAATATAAGATGAAATGGTCTGTGCTTATATACTCTTAATTGAATTTTGCCTGGGATACTAAATGTAAATCAATGTTTTTGTAATTCTATATTAGAAGGTCAGGTTTGGCCCCCCTTCTAATATGGATTTTCCTTCTCATGAAATAAAATCCTTCTTTCCAAAAAAAAAACTAAGTTCCATCAAAAGTCGTCATAAAGACACCATATACGATATGGACTGGGAAGAGTCTCATGATGCCTTTTATCAAGATTTGGTGTTGTGAGACTTATGTTCGACGTCAAGTCTTGGAGAAATTAGGACCCAAATCATACAAGTGCTATTTTGTAGAATATCACACTAAAATGAAAGAATATTATTTTTTCAATCCCACGCTAGGCAAAGTGTTTGTCGTTAGAAATTATATTTTTCTAGAAAGAGTGTTTATCACTAGAAGAAATAGTGAGAGTAAATATTGGGGATCGATGGACTTGCTAGAGGGGGTGAATGACTCGTTGCCTCCAATGTGTTGGTTTTTTTCCTACACGTTGTTAGTGCACAAGCGAAATAGAAAAATTAAACTAACAACTAAGAAGACACAAACCGATTTAACAAGGTTTGGAAATAAAACTCCTACTCCACGATAGTCCGTCAGGTGGACGATCCCGATCCGTCGGTGGATGAATCCCCAGAAAGCCTCCGGCTCGCTCGTGTAGCTCCTTGTGGGTGGAGAAACCTTGCCATAACCCGCAACACACAACTGAGCACTTAGACTATTAATTGACCTTTAACCAAAGTCAATTTCGTCTACCCTAGCCAGCCAAACTGAGCTCTCTTAAATAGAGCCCATGGCTGAACTAGCCGTTGTCAGTCGATTGGTTCCAACACTAGTCGACTGGTTCCAACACCAGTCGACTAGTTCCAACCAAATTCGAACGTCACATCCCAACGTTCGAATTCCCAGCCGACACCAGTCGACTATAGAGAAGATTAATCGACTGATATTTTTATGCCAACTACCAGTCGACTGATCCAAGCATCAGTCGACTACCGAATCCTTAAACCTAGGGTTTCCATTCCCGAGTATAATTCTCTCAGCACTCGGACCCTCATGACTCAGCTGACTCTTCACCTAGCAGCCTCGATTTGTTGCCTTCAAACCTTCTTCAACTTTGGCTCTCGCCCCTCAGATGCATACGAGCCCGCGACTCATCCTTATGTCATCCTTCGCGTATGCCTCAAATTCTACATCCCTCAGCTCATCGTTCCTACTTTCTCCATGGTCCCTTGGATGTATACAAGCCCACGACTTATCTCCTCATGCCATCCTTCACCGGACCTGAAGCCGTTTAGCTAAGCCTATGTGTATCCTGCAAACCTATACACTCACATACACATATCAAACACATGCTCCAAAAGTAAAATCCATCTCGAATAAGTTCAAGATGCAGATAGTACTGAGGGTTTGATGGATATTGAACAGGCTCCACAAAGTGTTGTGGGTTATGAGATTGTTGTACAAGAAGTTGTGGAGCAACAACATATTCAAGTAGGACAGCCTCTTTGCAGATCTGATAGGATACGTCGTCAGCCTGAGAGATACTCATATCTCTTGTCTGACCATGATGAAGTTATGCTTGTTGAGTTGAATGAGCCTACATCCTATCAGGAAGCTATGATGAGCCCAGATTTTGAGCATGGCTAGAGGCCATGAGGTCCGAAATAGAATCTATGTACACTAACCAAGTATGGTCTTTGGTTGATCCACCTGAGGGGATTAAACTCATTGGGTGTAAGTGGATCTTTAAGAGAAAGACTGACATAGATGGTCTTATGCATACCTATAAAGAGCGATTGGTAGCTAAAGGTTTCAAGAAGATTCATGGTATCGACTATGATGAAACATTTTCACCAGTTGCGATGCTTAAGTCTATTCGGATCATTCTTACTATTGCAGCTTACCATGATTACGAGATCTAGCAGATGGATGTCAAAACTGCATTCCTGAATAGGAATCAACTTGAGGATGTGTACATGACATGACCTAAGGGTTTTGTAGATCTAGAGCATGCTGGAAAGATATGTAAGTTGCAAAGGTCCATTTATGGGGTAAAGCAAGCTTCTCAAAGCTGAAATCTTCGATTCGATGATGCAATCAAAGCTTTTGGTTTCATCAAGAATGAAGATGAACCTTGTTATCTACAAGAGCATTATTGGGAGCATAGTTATCTTCCTGATCTTGTATGTGGATGACATACTCCTCATTGGAAATGATATTCCTTCACTATAGTCTGTGAAGACATAGCAAGGGAATTATTTCTCAATGAAAGACTTAGGTGAAGCAACCTATATCCTAGGCATCAAGATCTATAGAGATAGATCTAAGAAATTTTTTAACTTAAGTTAGAGTACATATATTGACAAGGTGCTAAATCATTTAGCCATGCAGAATTTCAAGAAGGGATTTCTATTAGATCGTATTCATCTTGCTAAAGGGGGAGGGGTGAATAGCAATTTCTCGGGTTTCTTCCTACAAGGTTAGCGTGCGCAAGCGGAAATAATAATAATAAAATCAAACAACGCTAACACAAACATATTTACGTGGTTCGGAGATGATGCTCCTACTCCACGACAATCCGTAAGGTGGACGATCCCTCGATCCTTCGGCAGATCACTCCCCGAATGCCCTCTGGCTAGCTCGTGTAGCTCCTTGTGGGTAGAGAAACCTCACCACAAATTTGGACACACTTCTGAGCATCAAAGACTACTAAGAAGCCCTAACCAAGCTTGTTTCGTCAAATGTTCCCAGCCAAAACCGAGTCTCTTTAAATAGAGCTCAAAGCTGGAAAACACCCTACCAGTTGACTACCCCAGGGCAGTCGACTGGTCCCACTGAAAATCGACCGTTGCAGCTCAACGTTCGAATTTTTAGCCAACACTACCAGTCAACTGCTCCCAGAGCAGTCAACTGGTCCAGGGTCGACTACCTTCTGTGAGTTTCTGTTCTTGCTGGCAGTCGACTGGTTCTTTACCAGTCGACTGCCCAGCTTACAAAAACACTTCTCCTCACTCCGAAGACCCTTCATTACGTGTGCCTTCAAGTTTACTCCCATGGCTTGTCCCTTGAAGTCCTCTTCCACCGGCTATCGTCCCTCGGATGCGCACACAAACTCTCGGCTTGCCTCCATGCCACCCTTCACGTGTGCCCTTTGAAGTCCACTTCCCGGCTTGCCCTTGGAGTCCTCTTCGCTCGGCTCTCGTCCCTTCATGACTCAGCTGACTCTTCACCAGCATCCTCGATTATTGCCTTTACGCCCTCTTTGTCTTTGGCCCACGTCCCTCAGATGCGCACGCAAGCCTCCAGCTTGCCTCCATGCCATCCTTCACGTACGCCTCGAAGTCCGCGTCTCTTGGCTCATCGTCCCTGCTATACCATGGTCCCTCAGGTGCGCATACATGCCCACGGCTTGCCTCCATGCCACCCTTCACCGTACCGAAGTCGTCCTACTAAGTCAATATGTGTAACCTGCAAACCTGGACACTCTCATACACATATCAAATACACAAGGGTAATCCTAACTTAATCCTTTTGCCCAAACATCAAAACACATGGTCACTTCGGACCATAGATTGCCCAACAATCTCTCCCTTTTTGATGTTTGGCAATACGTTTAAGTTAGGGAAAACAAATAGCAATAACTAGCAATAACAATGCAAAACAACCATTTGGACTTACGTTGCCAAGGCTCAACCTTGGACTTATATCGCCAACGCATATGCAATGCAAATAATCATAGATTCTATCCCAAAGCATCCCCACACCTAACCTCCCCACGTTAGGAATTTTTACCAAAACGGGCTTTTTAAAACCTATCCCAAGGCTCCCCCTACTTTGTACTTACAAAGGCTTTTTAAGAACCTCTCCAAGGTTCCCCTTACGCCAAGAATGGAGCAACAATGCTCCCCCTTCACCTAAGCCCCCTTAGACTTAGGATTTTTTGCAAAGGCGTGTTTGGTTTCCCAAATTAAACCCAACACTTCTCCCCCTTTGCCTAACATCAAAAAGACTCCAATAATTTCCCCCTTATTGGATCTTTTATCCCCTAATGATACTAACCAAAGTGTACTAGCCCATTATACACTTGTTTTACATCATTTGGACACTTTCCACTTGCTGAAACCCAATTCAGCCCAGATCAGTCTAGCACGCTGAAAAACTCAATTTCAACTTTCTGAATCTAAATTCAGAAATCCGCCAGAAATTTCACAAATCTTCAAAAATTTCCAAATTTTGTGGAGAGGTTTGTGGTACCCATACCTACTTGAGAAAAATACATTCAAAGATATATCTACCATCATTCCCAAGTTTGACACAAAATCCAAAACTACCTAATTAGTTCAATGAAACCTTGACCTAAAGTCCTAGTTTTGGTTTCCTCTTGATGTCTTTGCCCATACCAATCCACAATGCATTCGTAGCATTGATTTATATGCTATTTATACATAAAAAACCACCTTTCATGCAATATGACCCCAATGTCATATTTCCATGCATGAAACTCAAATCCAACGTGCCAAAACCTAAGAATTGAGACTCAAATCTGTCTCCAATTCTTTTGGCACACTCCATGGTCTATTTAGACCTCTAGGAGAACCCCCTCCTGAAATCCATTCACCATATATCCCAAAGGCTCCTAGAGTTTCCCCTTGAGCTCTGAGCCCTAGCCATCTCCCTAGGTGACTCAACAAACTCTAGACCACACCGGAGTACCCCCGGTGACTCTTGGCCCACCACCTTGACCTTCTTAACCTTAGACACCTTGTCCTTGGTTAAGTCCTTCTTTTTACCTTTACATGGCACCCGCTTGCCATTTTGGACTTCCCCTCCTTGCCATAATCATATGCTACCCTAGCATATTTCTTTCCATTGGCCTTGGAGATCTTAGACCGGTATCCCAACCCCGATCTACCATTGATGGGTTTTAAACCACCCAATACCATATCTAAACCCTTATCCAACCGTTAATCTTTCTAGGGTCTTTTCCAACCTATCAAGTCTTGCCCTCAAGGCTTGATTTTCCCTTTATAGGCTTTTAACCCTAGAATCCACATGTCCACCTTGGACATTCCTAGACCTACCCACCTTTCTAGGCATATGTCTCCCCTTCTTGGGATTAATGTCATGATCCTTAGGTACAAAGGTCTTGGGGTTATTATGATGCACGATTTTTCTAGGTTTTTGATCTACAATTCTAACTATACTCCTATCATGATATTTGAATCCTAAGTTATGCATGGATAAATAATTGACATCATTTTTAACATGCATGGAGGAACTTAAATTTGAATTGCATTTTAATTTAAAGTTAGGGATTACCTCCCTTACCCTTGTAGCTCCCCCTTGTTGTGAGCTTCTCTTCTTCTCATTCTTTTCCAATTTTCTCAAGTGCTCCATTTTCTTTAGCTCTCCTTTCCTTGGGCATTTGGTGTGATAATGCTCTAGCTCTCCACATGTGACGCAACTAATTCTCTTTCTTTTCTCTTGGGCTTCTTCATTCCTACAACCCATGTTAGATTTAGAAGAAATTGAAATGGGTTTAGGGGTTACCTCTTTTTTACCAAATGGACACTTATCCTTGTAGTGTCCCCTCTTGTTGCATCCAAAGCATAAAATGTGATCTTTTGTCCTTGCTTTGGTGGAGGTACGAGCTTCTTCTTGCTCCGGTATGGAAGTGGGTCTCTCCTCCCCCTCAATCCTTGAGGTGGTGACCTCTTCCTCTTCCTTTGATGAAGTGGATAACCTCTCACTTTCTTCTTCCACTTCACTTGATGAGATGAGCAATTCTTCTTCTTCTTTGTCTTCTTGGACCATTTGACTTGTCTCCTTGGGCCCTTCAACTAATTGAGTTTGTGTATGATTTTCATGGACTTTTCCTATCTTGTTCCATAGCACATACGCATTTTCGTATTTACCTACATCACTAAACACATTTTAGGCAAAATATCAATTAATATACTAATTACCTTATCATTTTCCCTAGATTGTGCTTGTTGCTCCTTAGTCCAATATCTCGGTCGGAGCTTCTTTCCGTGCTTGTCTGTTGGAATTTCAAAGGGCACATCTGTTAGTGATATGAGAGAAGTGTCCTAAGGCAATCGCCTTATGATTGTAATCATTTATTTTAATAAATGAATATTCACTATTTGAGTATACATGTTTATGTATTTGATTGAGATCATAAACTCATTTACTGAATGTCCGCAATACAATTCACAGCATGAGAGAATTTGTGATGAATTCACAACTAGTGATTATCTCTACATGTGCAATTGTGAAGTATTGAAATTGTCCCTAGTCGATGAATTGATAAATACGGATACTATCAATTCTGTTGAGACTAGCATGAGTTATTCTCTAATCAGCTGATTCTCACTGGCTGGTGACATTGAGATGTCCGGAGATAAACATGAATGCTAGTTCAGGGAACTAGTTCATTGAAGTGACTGGTTGTAAAACTTCATATGGTAGTCTACATATAGATATGTCAGTGAAGGTCTTACTGCAGCTTAAGTGCGATGTTCCTTTGACTAGCGGTGTTCAAGTCATCTTGGTCATGGAGACTTATACATTGACATCTTAAGCAAGCATCTCCAAGGAGGTGTGGACCCAGGATGATTGGGTATAAGCCGAAGTGCCCGAAGATGTTTGAACAACCTACAAAGGATTCACCACTCCTTGCGAGGAGATGTATACCCGAGGCCTATCGTCGGATTATTACTTGAAGCCTCTGGCCAGAGCATGACATATTCAGAGTATGAATCTCTTAAATACATGAGAGCAATTAGAATCCGTAGGACGAGAAAACGTTACTTGGGCTAGGTGTGACGTAGTCAGCCTAGTGGGGACTGACATACATAGACCATGTCCTGAACCAAGTGGGTATAAGATGGTGAAGGGAATGGGGCACGATTCATTATAGTTGCTGAAGGGATTCAGAATTGTTTCTGAGGTCAACCATTGATCTTTCGATTAATTGGGGATCATGATGTACTACTAGGTGCCACTCATGATCGTTCTATAATTGATTAATTATAGATGACCAACATAAATCGAAAGCCTATTTAGTCACACGCACTATGAGTAATCCGAGGGATTTAAAACGAGTTAAAAATTGGATTTTCCAATCAAGAGAGATTAGGTTTGGTTGAGCCAAACGATAAGTCGAATCTGAATTTTTCAGAGACACATCGGAAGCATAAAATGGCTAAGTCTTTTGAAGACTTAATAGATGAATTAAATAAGTTTAATTCATTGGGCCGTGGCTTGGATGGGCCGGCCAAAGAGGGCCTCCATCCTCTTTGCTTGGCCGGCCACAACAAAGGGAGAGAACCAAGTTTTTGGTTTAATTTATAAAATAAACCAAGTGTGGTTTGTTTTATAAAATTATGGATGATATAAATTTTTATATAATAAACTAAGATTTGGTTTATTTTTCATGGAAATTAAAATGAACCATGGATTGGTTTATTTTATAAAATCAATCATGGATTGATTTACCATGATAAGGAAATTTATTCCATAGGAGAGAAGATTTTTATCATGAATTAAAATATGATTTTAACCATGATATAAAATCAAACTTGGCATGATGGAATATGTTATTCTATATTTGAGAGGCTTGATGGTTGAGAGACCACTATATAAAGGACCTAAGGCAAGGCTTGGGTAATAATCATAGAGATGAAGGCATAGGCTCTCTCCCTCTCTTTCTCTCCTTCTCTTCTCCCCTTCTTGCCGTTCGCCAACCAGCCCCAAGAAGGAGCACCAGCCGGCCATCCTTTTGTGCTTAGTCTTCCGACTTCTCTCTTGGTTTTTCTCGTCGCATTCTCGGAGAATCTAGTAGTTCTCAAGAACATAAAACTCATGGCTTTGCGAAGTCATCCCGAAGATACTCGGTGTGGACACGAATAGAGGCAGAGCTTCCAAGGGACGCTTACGGTTGGATCTCGTCCCTTCCTTCGAGTTACGCGAGGTAATATGTAAATTAGTTTACGTTTCTGCAAAAATTTTAAATATATGATCATGTCTACACAAGATAAAATTGCATACTTAGATGTGTGGTTAAATAGTTTGAGAAATTATTTATGCTAAACCTTCCGCTGCACGTAATTAATTTTAAAATTACGAACCCACATCCATGTTAACATGCACCCGGTCCCAACAGTGGTATTAGAGCCGAGGTTTGTGTTCGACATAATCATATAATTGTTTTGCGGAAAGCTTTATCATGATCTCAATTTTGGAAAAATTTTCAATTATGGAAACTTTCCAATTATGGTAAATTTTCGATTTAGGAATTTCAAAGTTTGGAAATCCTCATGAAATTTCGCAAACTTTTGAAATATCTCTGTTTCTGAAATTTTATGATAATTGTGAAAACTTTCCATTTTTGGAAACTTTCCAATTTTGAAAATTTTCTATTTCAAAAATTTTCCAATTTTGGAAAAACGTAAGTTTTCTTTGTACTAGAAACCTACAATTATTCTGAAACCCTTTTATTTTTTGAAACTTTCCATTTATGGAAAGCTCGCAATTTTGTGGACTTTCTTTCAAGAAAGTCTAGACAAATTATGGGAATATTAATTGGCATTTAAATATATAATTGGAAATTAAATTATTTACAAAATTCTTTATTTTGGATTGAGCCTCGGAGAGCCGTCCAATTTAACGTTAGTTGTTATAATTAAATTTTCTAAATTGAATTTAAGCTGTCAAATGTTTAATTTGGATTGATCCTCGGGGAGCCGTCCAAATTAAGTTATTGATATTAATTTTCCGTAAATAAAATATGTGATCAAATCTTGGAAATTTTTGAGGTGATTCTCAAACATAAATTTCCTTATTTGATTTATGAGGTGATGCTCTTACATATTATTGTCTCCAAAATTAATTAGGAAAATTGTTTCCTATAGAGTATATTTTCTTAAATAAGATTTTCATGAAAATAATATGTGGTTGAATTAAGGGAATCTGTCTCTTAATTTAATAAGATTTGATTTAGAGAAATCAATGTCTTAAACATATTATTTCCGAAATTGATTATGATAATTCAGTAAATTGTTTCCCAAAACAATTCCTTGAATAAAGTATGAAATTAGAATTAGGAAATTCGGTTCCTAATTCAATTAATGAGACTTGATAAATTAAGTCACATACATACTTTATTAAGGAAATCGTTAGAACATGACATAATTATATGTCATGAATGTGCATAAAAGAAAAAGATGAGACCCAAAATCCCTTACAAAATATTAAGGCCAACACCTTCCATTAATATGGTTAGAACCGGAGTTTTGTTTCTCGTTTGGGTTGATGGACACATCCATGCCAGGCTTGAACCTCAACATGTTCAAACCATGGAATTAGTTTATGATTAATATAGTTGGAGTCAGAGGTCAATCCTTAGTTTTGGTTGTTGGACACATCCAAGCCTGACTAAACGGTTGAATGAGCTCCAACTATATTAAAACAATTTCTTGATTAATGGGTCAGCCTTAAGCTTGGACCATCGATTTGTTGTGCCACATCCAAGGTCGATGTAAAGAGAGGTGCAGTTGGGTGCTATGTATATTGTTGCATACTTGTTAATGAGTTAACAACCCAATGATTTATGCAAACATTCAATTAGTTGATAGCATAATGTGATAGTTACATATGTATAATATGTAATCGTTATAATTACCTACATTTATAGCTAAGAATAACTTGATGGACTCTAGCCATGGTTGTTCTTATCTATGGTTGGATATCAACCTATTTGGAGATATTCCTACAATCTCCCGAATTGATAAAAGGGATTATTCAATTCAAAAAATAAATAGAATTTAATTAATGTATATTGATGCATTCTTTATCAATCTCATCACATAACCTTAATTTGTATTTCTAGGATAATCACCTGATCATGTCTTCTCTGAATTTGCGCTCCATTTTGGACACCAATAAGGTGACCGGGCCAAACTTCATGGACTGGCTTCGAAACCTGAGGATAGTCCTCAAGGCAGAAAAACTTGCATATGTCCTTGAAGAACAACTTCCCAACCATCCTCCTGAAGATGCAACGCCAGACCAGTTAGTGGCCTATCAGAAACATGTGGCCGATTCTGAACTTGCGAGTTGCATCATGCTGGCCGCTATGGTACCTGAGCTACAAAAGCAGCATGAGCATATGGATGCTCATACCATCGTCTTCTATCTTCATGAGCTGTTTGACGAGCAGGCGAGATCCGAAAGGTTTGAGGTCTCCAGACTCCTCTTCACCTCTAAGATGCAAGAAGGCACTTCTGTTTCACAGTTTGTGTTGAAGATGTTGGAGTACATTGAGCAACTAGGCACACTCGGATTTGCAATGGATCACGAACTAAGTATTGTCTTAATTCTGCATTGTTTGCCCAAGAGTTACTCACAGTTTGTGATGAACTATTGGATGAACAAACTGGAGACTACCATTCCTGAGTTGCTTAACCTGCTGAAGACTGTAGAGCCTTCTGTAAAGCAAGATCAGAAGACAGTACTGTTAGTTGGTTCCTCAAAGAAAGGCTCTAAGAGGAAGCGCAAAGAACAAAATAAGGGAAGGAAGAAAAAGGCCAAAAAGATTGAAAAGTCACTTGCCATCACTGCGGCAAGGAGGGCCACTGGCGAAGAAACTGAAAGGTTTATCTTGAGTCCTTGAAGAAGAAGACATCTGATGCCCCATCCTCTTCAGGTATCTTCATTATTGAATGTCACTCTATTTCCTCGGACACCTGCATACTTGATACTGGGTGTAGCTCACATATATGTAATGACATACAGGGGCTAAGGAATAGAAGAAGACTCGTCAAAGGAGAAGCGAATTTGCGAGTTAGATATGGAGCAAAGATTGCTGCTGTTGCCATCGGAACATATTTGCTAAAGCTCCCTACTGGACTTGTCTTAGAATTTGATAATTGTTATTTTGTTCCTTCGTTAATAAAGAACATTATATCTATTTCATGCTTGAATAAAAAGGGTTATCATTTAACTTTTAGTAACAATTGCTGTTACATAACTTTAAATGGTGTTCTTTATGGGACCGGAACTTTATGCAATAGTATCTACATGTTAGATTTATCCGGTAACATTTTCAATATCGAAGTTAGCAACAAATGTGCTCGAATAGATAATCAAATAGACTCCTATATGTGGCATTGTCGTCTTGACCATGTAAGCAAGAAACGCATGACCAAATTACACAGATGTGAAATTCTGGAATCATTTGAACCTGGTTCATTTGATACATGCGAATCATGCTTAAAAGGCAAGATGACCAAATTACCCTTTTCCGAAAAAGATAAACCAGTGGGAGAATTGCTTGGTCTAATACATACTGATGTATGTGGACCAATGTCAACTCTTGCACAAGGAGGCTATAGCTACTTCATTACCTTTATCAATGATCACTCACGATTCGGGTATGTGTTCTTAATGAAACACAAATCTGATGCTTTTGAGAAATTCAAAGAGTTCAGAAGTGAAGTAGAGAAACAGCTTGGCAAAAGTATTAAGATACTTCGATTCGATCGGGGTGGTGAATACTTATGTCAAGAGTTTCAAGATATCTTAGGGACAATGAGATATTGTCTCAAAGGCCTCCGCCATATACACCACAGCATAATGGTGTATCTGAGAGGCGTAACCGAACCTTGATGGACATGGTTTGATCTATGATGAATCATGCAACTCTTCCAAAATCCTTTTGGGGCTATGTGCTTAAGACAGCTGTTTACTTACTAAACAGAGTCCCGACTAAGGTAGTCTCTACTACTCCATATGAGACGTGGAATAGTAAGAAACCTCATTTATCTCACCTAAAGATATGGGGTTGTCCTACTTATGTAAAGCGGACTGTATCAGACAAATTGGATGCTAAGTCTGATAAATGTCTATTTATTGGATACCTTAAGGAAACGAAAGGTTACCAATTCTATCATCCCTTGGAACAAAAGGTGTTTGTTTCAAGGCATGCTGTATTTCTAGAAAAGAATTTCTTTTACAAGAAAACAGTGGGAGTAGCATTGAACTTGAAGAAGTTCAAGAAACTCCAATAGACATTACAGAGACACCTAGTCTAGACCCACAACCAATAACTCATAATGATGAGCTATCAGTTGAACCTAAAACAACACCACTTCTTCGTAGGTCTGATAGGACACGCAATATTCCAGAGAGATACGGATTTCTCATAAGTGAATCGAACGACGTGTTACTCATTAACGATGACGAACCTATCAGTTATGAAGATGTTCTGAAAAATTCAGAAAGGGATAAATGGCTTGAAGCCATGAAGTCGGAAATGGATTCCATGTACAAAAATCAAGTATGGGACTTGGTTAACCCACCTGAAGGGATTAAGCCCATAGGGTGCAAGTGGGTTTTCAAGAAGAAAACCGACATGGAAGGTAATGTTGTTACCTTTAAGGCTAGATTAGTGGCAAAAGGATATCGTCAGAAACAAGGAATTGATTATGACGAAACCTATTCGCCAGTAGCTATGCTTAAATCCATTCGGATGCTCCTGGCCATAGCAGCTCATTATGATTATGAGATATGGCAAATGGATGTGAAAACAGCTTTCCTTAATGGAAACCTGCTTGAGGATGTATACATGATACAACCTGAAGGTTTCACATCGGTTAATAAAACCAAAGTATGCAAGCTTCGACGATCCATATATGGACTAAAGCAAGCATCCAGGAGCTGGAACATCCGTTTTGATGAGACAATCAAAGAGTTTGATTTCTCACAAAATCCTGACGAACCTTGTGTGTACAAGAAGGTTAGTGGGAGTGCAGTCGTATTCCTAGTGTTATATGTCGATGACATATTACTTATAGGAAACGATATATCAGTCTTACAGTCAGTTAAAATTTGGTTGTCCAAAACTTTCTCCATGAAAGACCTGGGAGAAGCAACCTATATCCTTGGGATTAGAATCTATAGAGATAGATCAAAACGGTTGCTTGGTCTTTCGCAGTCTACATATATAGACT
>JAGFNQ010005405.1:0-65920 GCA_024364735.1 Boesenbergia rotunda | reverse complement strand
GGCGGTTGAAATTGCTTAATGGTTGATTGAAAGGTTGGTTCTGCTGAAATTGTGGACACGGCTGCTGATAAGTGGATGAAAACATTTTGAACCTGCACCCCTGTCACAAAACAAACAAGAAAAATGGCAGTACCCGTATACAAAAGATAAAACAAAATAAAATAGAACCCAATTATATGTCTAAAAGCATACAAGTAAAAATCAAACAAATCAACTAGTTGCTTCCCCGGCAACGGCGCCAAAAATTTGATGGACCCGATTTAGCTAATTAAAGTTGTCACGAAATGTGTGGATCCGTCAGAATTTAGAATTTGTATAAATGTGCTGGAAACCCTTTTTGCAATCAAAATATGAAAACGTAGTAAAGGGGCCACAGGTCGTATTTTTCCTCGGGACTAGTTGATGTTGTTTGATTCGCGCTTGTATTTATGTGTCGTTTATATTTTTGGGTTTCAATAAAATCTGGGTTTGGTTTAAATCAGACACGAAATCGTAAGGAAAATGTAGGCGACTTAACTCATGAACTAAACAAAGGGATGACACTTAATGATTCAATCAAGAGAAAACCTAATTAACCCAAGCAACTCAACCGAATGTAGAAAAGCAAATCTGAATTCAAATTGCAATTTAATGCTAGACAACAGAATTTTCGGTTGATACTAATGCAGGAACTTTAACCCAATTTGTAGTCATGAACACTAAACTTGATACATGATGGATGCAATAACTAGTTGATGTAGAAATTGATATGCAGGTAAACAAGAATTACATGTAGAGTTTCAAATGTCACGAATTTGATGCAAACACAACAGATGCAAGCTGAAGTAAAATCCAGAAATGAAAATGCAGAAACTGGTTCGAATGCAGGTATGCAAAGGCAGGAATTCAGCAATTCAAATGCAGGGATTAAGGGTACATATCAGTAACAATTCAAATGCAAATGGAACTTAATTTAAGGGCAAGAGCTCGCTGAAGATTGAGCTAAACTTGGTACCATTCAAAGCTCTGCACAATTCTGAAACTGTCAATGCAGAATCAGTTCAGAACTGCAGATCAATTCGATTGCAAACAAACACATGAAGCAAGCTGAATTCGAGTGTGCAGTTTAATGTCAAACAAGATGTAGAAGATTCGAATGTTCTCTTGACAAAACTTTAGAAACCAATAACACTTAAGCTGACAGACTTAGAAACCAATTCATGTGCAGAAATGAATTGCAAATGCAGAAACTGAGAGTTGAAATCAGGGAACAATGAACTCAGAGCAGATTTTCGAAGCAACTTGGATCAAGCTCAGAGACTCAAGGTGCGGAAAGGGTTAAAAAGGACTAGTGTTCACATATCACAAATCTCAGAATCAATAACTTACACCTGCTGAATTAAAACTGATGCACAAGCTGGATTTCAGAAACATAAGCTGAAGAAAAGAAAAATTCAGAAATGATACTACATATGAAACACTTGGATCAACTAAATTCACACCCTAATTGTGGTCTTCAATGGCAGGAATTGAACTAAACATAACTGAATTCGAATTAGAAATAAACTAGAGAATTTCGGAACTAAACTGAAAGCTGCAAAAAAAGGATGATACGCAAGCTGAAAACAAGGATACAAAACTGATACGTAAGGATTAAGCAACAATTAAACTATAATTAAAAGCAAATGTGCCATAAACAAACTCATTTACCAACTACCTGCATAATTGAAACATAATTACTGCAAAAATAATTCAAAAACGAAAATTACAGCAACTAATACAGAATTGCAGACTAAAGTGAACTGCGGCAGAATTAAAAGCTACTGCTAATACAATGAAATTAACTACGGAAAACTACTCCTCAACCCTTCCCAAGCTCAAAATCTCCTTGGTCGTCAAGCAAGAGCTGGCCTCGAACCCCTAAGCACAGTAAATCAATTGGAAAACAGCTCAGTTGGTCGAATCTGCTCAAACTACATCAGCTGGGAAAATCCGATCCGAACTCTTCAATCTCGGTTTGTTGAGCTGCGATGGTGATTTGGAGACGACCTGAGCTCACCTGAGAACCCCTACAAGTGGCTCAGGTGATCTGAAATTGATTGTAACTGAGATTTAAGCTCCCGGACCACAGAGATGCCGAAACCCTCAAGCAAACTCTGTCCGGATGAAACTTGAGCTGAATTCTCCACCAAGCATATCTCCAATGATCCAGATGATCATCTAGGGTTGAAGTTGAGGTGGTCGCGCCTCGAATTGGAGAAAAATTGAAGCAAAAACGAAGAGAAAATGAAGAAGACTACTGTAGCGGCGGAGACGCGACGAGGAGAAAGGTTGTGGAGTTTCTGATTAAATAGTTATCAATGGACGACCCAGATTGATCGGAGGAAATCCAACGGCTGATCTTGCTCTGATTTGAGCCAAACTTTGAGGATGATGATCTGGGGTCTGGATCTGCCTCGTGGTAGCTCGGATCCTCTAGATGTGCAACGGATGGTCCAGATCAACTTAGTCTTTGAATGGACGATCTAGAGCCCTCCGAGCTTGATCCAACGGTTGATTTAGCTCTGATTGGGATGAAACTTTCAGATCATGATCAGAGTGCTTGATTAACCTTAACCCTAGCTCTGATTGCTTCAGATGTCCCGGATGGCTCAGATCTAGCCGCTTTTGAATCGGACGGCCCGGATTTAATCCTAATCTTGATAACTCGATCCGGGTCACTTCCGATTCGAGTTTGACCCAATATGCCCTAAGTCCTTGAACCTTTGATGCCTACAAAAATAGATCAAGAATTTAGTGGCCAAATAATCCAATTTAATGCAAATTTGCAATTAAGTCCAAAATAAGAGTAAGTTCTAAAACCTAGGGCAATTTCACAATTAAGCAATAAAAATATAGGTCAAACATGGATTTTAGCAATTAAAATAATCAACAAAATGGTATCTATCACCCCCTTTGTAGCTAACACCTCCTTTGCCTCATCTGAACTAGAATATCCCCTCTGAATATCAAGTGAAACTTTTCCAGCAAATAACTCTGCCTCAACAACCTCATCTGCAATACTCATGCTAATGATAGAAAAATCCTCTCTGGGTTGTTGTGGGAAGGGTAAAGGGACCCTTAGTTCCTCCACGTGAGCTAAAATTTCCGAAATTGAGTCTTGAGCAGGGATTTCGGTAGGTATAGCTGTTGTAGATACCCTAATTTTATTGATTTCTTCTTCTTCTTCCACCTAAATTGCAAGATCAATTGAAGAAGGACTTAGGCTTGAACTAGGGTCACAACCAACAGATGTAGAATCAATTTCTGGACAGATCTGAGATGGAAAATAGGTTGCTAAAAATTTTTCAAAAAAATTAGCCCTTGGAGTGTTTAGAATTGAAATAACTTCCTCACTCCTCAAAGTTATTGCACAATCATTCCCCTTAGGATTAAGAGTAGCTTGAGAAGGTAATTGGCTTGATTCCTAGGCTTGCATTTAATTCATCCCACTAACTAGTTGTTCAATGCGTCTTTCAATGTCTTGCAGAGTGGAATCATTCTTTTGTTGCCCTTGCTGTAGTAAAATTTGTTGTTGTTGAAGAATTTGTTGCATAACCTCCTTAAGCATTTGTTGTTGTTGACTAAACTCACTAGAATCTCCACAGCCTTCTTGATTGGTATAGAACTCTTGTTGGTCTTGAAATGATTTATTAGGTTGCTCATAATCATGACTAGGCTGTGAATCCTGAAAATAAGGTTGTTGGGACTGATCAAATGAATAATTGAGCTGTTGAAATTGCTGAAAACTAGTTTGATAACAAGGTGGATGTTGCTGAAAATTATGGTTCTGAAACTGCTGATCTGCTTGCTGAAAATGTTAGTTGAAAGGATGAAAATTTTGAAACTGAGAATTCTGCTGGAATGGTTGAATTCTGCTAAAATTTATGAGAGAGCAGTGAAGGTTGTGGAAAATGTTGATAAACTTGCTGGTTTTGATGAAATGGTTGCTGAAGAAATGGTTGCTGAAAATTCTGAAAATTTTGCTAAAACTGCTGTTCTGACTGATTCCAAGGTTGGCTTTGTTGAAATTGTTGATTAGATTGCTGAAAACCTTGCTGAAATTGCGAATAGGGTTGTGGAAAATTCTGAAAACTTTGATAAGGCTGCTGGAAATTCTGAAAATTTTGCTGAAACTCTGCCATGGATTGCTTGAATGAATAGGAGTATTTTTCAATTGCTTCTATAACTCTTCCTTGATTTCTCTTAGCTCTGAATATTCTCTCTATCTCAAAATCAAACTCAACTAGATCACCACCTGCAGTCCTGGTCATAAAATAAACAAAAAATGGTAGCAAATGTGTATAGAAAAATAAAGCAAATAAAAATTGAATCAAAGAATATGAAAATAAACACAAGCTCAAATTAATCAAACTCAACTAGTGATTCCCCGACAACGGCGCCAAAAATTTTATGGACCCAATTACTAGTGTCACGAATGAGTCTCAAATTTAGATATTTATAAATTGAAAACCCTAGCTCACAGAATTAAATGTAGTACAGGGGCCTCAAGTCGTTTTTGATGGATCGTCTTGGCGTGCTAGAGGGGTGGTGAATAGCACTATTTCGATCATTTCTCTACAAAGTCATTAGCGGAGCGGAATCAATAATATGCAAAAGAATACAATAACAATACTAACAACCTGATTTACTTGGTATCCACCCCGGGCGGGTGACTAATCCAAGAATCCTTCGGTGGATCAACCCCCGGATAACCTCCGGCTAGATCTGTCGCTCCTTGTGGGTGGAGAAACCTCGCCACAGCACTTCGGACGCTATCTGATCACAAAAGACTACTAACTCACTTTACCCAAGCAAGTTTCGTCCAGAAAGATAGTAGGAAACGAGCCCCCTTAAATAGGGCTCGAATCTGAAACAGCCGCTACCAGTCGACTGCTAAAATGGCAGTCACCTGGTCCCACTCAGATTCGACCGTTATAACACAACGTTCGAATCTGCCAGCCTGTTCCAGCCTATACCAGTCGACTGGGACACACCTAAGACTAGGGTTTCACTCCTGAGTACAATTCTCTCCGCACTCAAACCCTCCCGGCTTAGCCCCTGAGTACAAGCACTCATACTCAGACCCTTACAACCCAGTTGACTCTTCACCAGCAGCCCTGACTATCACCATCACGCCCTCTTCATCTTCAGCCCTCTTCCCTCGGATGCACACAAGCCTCCAGCTTGTCTTCATGTCATCCTTTACGTACGCCTCGAAGTCCGCATCCCTCGGCTCATCATCCCTGCTGTCCAACGGTCCCTCGGATGCGCACGCAAGCCTCCAGCTTGCCTCCATGCCATCCTTCACCTGAAGACATCAACCAAGTCCATGTGTACCAGTACACTTGCACACTCATTTACACATATTAGTCCAACACCAATCCTAACTTATCCATATTGCCCACACATCAAAATATCATGATCCTCCAGATCATCTCAGGGCCGATTGCCCCAACAGTATTTTTCCAAGGACTAGTTGTGAATGTTTAATCCAAGCTTGAATTTGTTTGTCGTTTGATGTTTAGGGTTTTTAGATTAAAATGGGGGTTTGTTTTGCAAATATGAATGAAGTAGCAACTTGAAACAGAGAAACTTAGCTAGGCATGGTATGAATTAGAAAATTGCACTCTACTTAACCCTATTTGAAAACTAAGCAATTCACCTTGAAATTAATAGATTGAAATTCGAAATTGAAATTGAGTGCGAGGAAGCTGCAACTAAGCAAATGAAATTGAATTCAAGCAGTTTCTTAACTAACGGCAGGATTGTAAAGTTTGAACAAGAAATGCTAAAGAAACAAGACTAAATTGCAGTTGAGACTGCCTGATCGGTCGACAGACCGATCAAATGCAATCCTGATCGGTCGATAGACCGATCAGATGATATCTTGATCGGTCAGATAGACCGATCAGTGTCTGAAAGGAAGCTGGTACAGAAACAAACAATTGTAGAAACGAATCCAAAATCGAAATCTAAACAACAGAACAAATCATTCACCGAGAATCCTCCCTTGTCGTCAAACAAGAGTTGAACTAAGAACACCCTAGCTCAAAGATCAAATAAGAAATCAACTCCTGCGATCAATCTACAATAATCTTGGTGCACAGCTGAATAACTCTCTCGATCTCTTCCTCCTTAGTAGATTGGATTACGAATCAGCTCCGAAACCCTCAAAGGCTCTCGGAGAACCCCTCCAATCACTCGGATGGCTCCGATCGACTAAATCCAGCTAACAAGTAGGATCTGATCAGAAAAGCAGGACTCCGGCGAAACCCTCAACCGAGCTCCTCTCAGCGACAAAACTGGTTAACAAATCTCGCGAAGAATTGCTCACTTGACTTGAAATTTGGAGAATGATCTAAATCTGAAGTGGTCGCCTCAAAAATAGAGAAGAAACGATGAACTAACGAAGAACAAGCAGAGAACTCGCGACCTGGCAACGACGCTCGAGCGGAAGAGGGAATTCTCATTTAAATTAATCCCATTTGAAATTGGACGACCGTGATCTTCCTTGCCTCATCCGACAGTTAGATTAACTCGGATCAAGCCCAAATTCTCCATATCTCCATCAAAGGTCAGGATCTTCCTCTCAGTAGCTCGGATCCTCCAGATCTGGAACGGGTGGCTTAGATTGCCCTGATATTTGAATGGACGGCTTAGACTCTCTTAAGCTTGATCCAACGGCTGGATGATCTCTGATTTGGCCCAAACATTCAGATCTTGATCTGTGGACTTGATTAACTCTATCTTGGGCTCAGATTGATCAGAAGTGGACAGATGGCTCAGATCAAACCGTTTCTTAATCGGACGGCCCATATTAATCCATCTCTTGATCCCCTTGTTGGAAATCAAACCTTAGCTCAAGTTTGACCCAATCTGACCTAGGTCCATGATCATTCAAGCCTACAAAATTAGATTCAAATTTAATGCCCAAAATATCTCAAATATACAAAGATTTGAATCAAAAGCTAAAATAGAGATAATTCATGAAACCTAATGTAAATGCAAACTTAAGCATATAAAAAGGGATCAAAACATGGATTTGAGAGCTTAAATTTATCAACAAAATGGTAGTTATCAATTCCCCCACACTTACTCTTGGGCGTCTCGCACAAGCTAACTAGTAAACTAAACATGTACCCCCTTAGATTAGTCTCAATCATAGTTAGAAGCAATTGAAAGGAAATTACCTAGGGTTGTCAATTCTCAAAAGTCTAAACTTAATGGACTAGTATCTTGTCCTTAAATTAACAACTTAGTATACTTCATCATTCATGACTCAATGAGATGAACTAAACAGACAAACCTCTCAAGGAAAATTTTAATGTGGCTCTCTTCCTAAGTTCTAAGTTTCGATGAAAGTGGAGCTCACTCACACACTACCATGGTTCTTGCACTACCATAAGCTTGCTTATGTTCTACTCTCCACCATCATTCTTGATTTGGATCCACACCTACAAAAGCTTATGGGAACAAGTTTAGAAGATATATGAAATGATAGAAATGAAATAGAAGTTAAATGAACTTTGATACTTATGAATCATGATAAAGAAAGTAAGAAAATATGACATGATGAGAAAATATGGAAAATAAATATGGCATGATAAGGAAATATGGAAAAGTAAAGAAAGTGGAAGACTTGGATACTCAAAAATGTAACCTAATGCTCTTTGCACACTTATTTTGAATTATCCTGCATGTATCAGAGTTGTGGTGGAGCAAGGCTAGAGGAAGTTCACTGAATTCAGTGTGCCAAGGTTTTGTTTCTGTGCCAACTCTACTGATCGGTCTGGAGACCGATCAGACTTCTCCTGATCGGTCAAGAGACCGATCAGACCCCTCCCTGATCGGATTGGTGACCGATCAGGGTCTGATCAGTAGCTGAATTTAGTAGACTTTCGATTTGTTCTGCCGAGATTTCAATCTTCTAATCAATAACTCACTCTTGCATTCAACTAGCTCCTTGTTTACAGCTTCAAATTCAGAATTCTAACCCATCACTTGATTCCCACTTCATATTTCTCTTTTCTTTTTCTTTTCTTTTCTTTTGTTTTTCAGCTGCTCTTCCTTTTCTGTTTTTGTTTGCAGCTGAATCTTTTTCTCTTCTGTTTTTAGCAACTGCAACTAGTTGATTCTTCAGTTCCAACCCTCCATTCCTGATTCTTTCCTACCGTCTACAAGTACAACTTCAATAACAGAGTTTCCATCTGCAATTCCTGATTTTTTTATAATTTTTCTCTGCAATTTAGATTCAAGAGCTTCACAACTACTTGCAATTCATCACAGATTTCAGCAGACTTTGCAGTGAGAGTAAGCCTTCACTTCCCATCGGAATTTGCCTCATAAAACCTGAAATATCAAATAATACTTAGGAATGTAAATGCTTCAATTGTTACCTTCCCTAGCCATTTCTTTCAACTCATTCTTAATACAAAACTCCTTCAAGTTGACACACATAGCATTTGTTCCGATTTCTCTTCACATAGCAGTAAAGAACTAAAAGCTTCATTTGAGATTTAGCCTTGGCACATTTTGCCTGTGGATTGTCAAATACTTCATATTTCTTCAAAATTTGATAAAATGCTTGCATCCTCCCCCACACTTAAATTTTTAACCGTCTCGGGCAATGTAGCATCAAGAAACACTCCCAAGCAACCAAGTCCATGGAAAATATGGCTATGAATAGAAAAATAGGAAAGGAAATATAGAATAAGAGTGTATCAACAAGGAATGTTGCAAGAATTGATATGAAAAGGAAAGAAAATGAATCACCTCTATAAATGTGGTCCAATCATAGAAATATAGTTTTGAAACAACCTAAGCAAGTTCTAGAGTACAATCACATGTGTGTATCTCAAAAATTAGGCCAATCCACACTAGGTAAAAAAAAATTCATCTCAAGTCATCAATCTAGAGTCCATAATTAAGTAGTACTCAAGCATCCAAGAATTTTCATCCATTGGCTCAAATCCTAAGTTTTAACAACCAAATTTAATTTGCTTTCAAGGGACTCTAAAATGATATAGAGAAAATCTAGAAGAATACATTTATTCATAACCATGCAAGAAACAAGGTGCCAAAAAGGTGAAAATGGTATCTACAATGAATCTTTATTCATCCTATGCTACCTAAGCATTTATTAGCAAGAACTCATTGTAAAAGAAAAACATACTGCATAGAAAACATAAAATGGAATTTACAATGAAATGAGAGTGTAAGAAGAAACGACTCCCCTTCAAATTGGGTAAAGAGCACGGAGCATCCATCTAGCGAGAGCTATCCTCACGCGATCGAAATCATAATATACTGCTCTCTCCTTTATCAACATTGCATAAGTATGTTCTAGTGGTCGGAGGCGATTAAGGTTCAAAATCCATTCTTGGGGTAAATAGCTACAAGTCAATGTAAATTCAACCCCTCCAACTATATTCTCTTTGGATGTCCTTCCAAGAGGTTGGAGGCTATTAAGTTTGAGTACCCACTCGAGAAGCCTACGGGACCCTGCAAAACCATGAAAAGAAAATACCTCCCGCACACATGCAGGGTAAGAAAGAAATGAAATGCAAACAATCTCTACATAGAATGTATCAAGAAATGTATCACAGCCAACAAAATCAATATTAGGTTCCTCCATGAGTTTTTCTGAAAAATTACCCTCTACAAAGAATGTATCAAGAGATTCATCACAACCAATAAAATCAATCTTAGGCTCCTCTATGAGTTTTTCTGAAAAATTATCCTCTACAAAGAATGTATCAAGAGATTCATCATAACCAATAAAATCAATCTTAGGCTCTTCTATGAGTTTCTCTGAAAAATTATCCTCTACAAAGAATGTTTCAAGAGATTCATCACAACCAATAAAATCAACCTTAGGTACCTCTATAATTTTTTAAACAATTAGGAAAAATACTTACCTATAGGCTGAAAAATACCTGGAGGTTCTACAAGAGTAGATGTAACTATGACCTCCTCTTGGTCATGCAAAAGCTCCAATTCAATCTCAGGTTCTGGTGGGCATTCAGCTAAGATAGGTGATTCTTGGGTTCTTGCTTCCACCATGCAAGTCCCTACACATTCATACTTATCCTCTGAATCTTCTGACATATCAATCAAAATTGGTGATCCCTGGGGCTCAGTGCAATCCCCTACACCTATAGAATCATCTCCAATGCATGCTTCATCAACAATATCTGCAACAACCATATTAGAAAAGTTAGGACCAACAACAACTATATCATTACAAAATAAAAGACTAAAAGGGTCCTGTAGAGCTTCAAAATCGAAATCAAGACTGTCACAAGCTTTTCTATCCATCTCCTCCAATGCCTCTATAGTTAATGACTGCCCAGTAGGTATGGGTGGTCCCTGGGGCTCAGTGCAATCCCCTACACTCTCAAACCTATCCTCTGAAGACATCTCAATCAATATAGGTGATCCCTGGGGCTCAGTGCAATCCCCTACACCTATAGAATCATCTGCAACAAAAAATGAATCAGATACTGTCTTCAAATATTCAGCCCCCTGATGGACCGGATTTAGCTAATTAAAGTTGTCACGAAATGTGTGGATCCGTCAGAATTTAGAATTTGTATAAATGTGCTGGAAACCCTTTTTGCAATCAAAATATGAAAACGTAATAAAGGGGCCACAGGTCGTATTTTTCCTCGGGACTAGTTGATGTTGTTTGATTCACGCTTGTATTTATGTGTCGTTTATATTTTTGGGTTTCAATAAAATCTGGGTTTGGTTTAAATCAGACACGAAATCGTAAGGAAAATGTAGGAGACTTAACTCATGAACTAAACAAAGGGATGACACTTAATGATTCAATCAAGAGAAAACCTAATTAACCCATGCAACTCAACCGAATGTAGAAAAGCAAATCTGAATTCAAATTGCAATTTAATGCTAGACAACAGAATTTTCGGTTGATACTAATGCAGGAACTTTAACCCAATTTGCAGTCATGAACACTAAACTTGATACATGATGGATGCAATAACTAGTTGATGTAGAAATTGATATGCAGGTAAACAAGAATTACATGTAGAGTTTCAAATGTCACGAATTTGATGCAAACACAACAGACGCAAGCTGAAGTAAAATCCAGAAATGAAAATGCAGAAACTAGTTCGAATGCAGGTATGCAAAGGCAGGAATTCAGCAATTCAAATGCAGGGATTAAGGGTACATATCAGTAACAATTCAAATGCAAATGGAACTTAATTTAAGGGCAAGAGCTCACTGAAGATTGAGCTAAACTTGGTACCATTCAAAGCTCTGCACAATTCCGAAACTGTCAATGCAGAATCAGTTCAGAACTGCAGATCAATTCGATTGCAAACAAACACATGAAGCAAGCTGAATTCGAGTATGCAGTTTAATGTCAAACAAGATGTAGAAGATTCGAAGGTTCTCTTGACAAAACTTTAGAAACCAATAACACTTAAGCTGACAGACTTAGAAACCAATTCATGTGCAGAAATGAATTGCAAATGCAGAAACTGAGAGTTGAAATCAGGGAACAATGAACTCAGAGATTTTCGAAGCAACTTGGATCAAGCTCAGACACTCAAGGTGCGGAAAGGGTTAAAAAGGACTGGTGTTCACTTATCACAAAACTCAGAATCAATAACTTACACCTGCTGAATTAAAACTGATGCACAAGCTGGATTTCAGAAACATAAGCTGAACAAAAGAAAAATACAGAAATGATACTACATATGAAACACTTGGATCAACTAAATTCACACCCTAATTGTGGTCTTCAATGGCAGGAATTGAACTAAACATAACTGAATTCGAATTAGAAATAAACTAGAGAATTTCGGAACTAAACTGAAAGCTGCAGAAAAAGGATGATACGCAAGCTGAAAACAAGGATACAAAACTGATACGCAAGGATTAAGCAACAATTAAACTATAATTAAAAGCAAATGTGCCATAAACAAACTCATTAACCAACTACCTGCATAATTGAAACTTAATTACTGCAAAAACAATTCAAAAACGAAAATTACAGCAACTAATACAGAATTGCAGACTAAAGTGAACTGCGGCAGAATTAAAAGCTACTACTAATACAATGAAATTAACTACGGAAAACTACTCCTCAACCCTTCCCAAGCTCAAAATCTCCTTGGTCGTCAAGCAAGAGCTGGCCTCGAACCCCTAAGCACAGCAAATCAATTGGAAAACAGCTCAGTTGGTCGAATCTGCTCAAACTGCATCAGCTGGGAAAATCCGATCCGAACTCTTCAATCTCGGTTTGTTGAGTTGCGACGGTGATTTGGAGACGACCTGAGCTCACCTGAGAACCCCTACAAGTGGCTCAGGTGATCTGAAATTGATTGTAACTGAGATTTAAGCTCCCGGACCACAGAGATGCCGAAACCCTCAAGCAAACTCTGTCCGGATGAAACTTGAGCTGAATTCTCCACCAAGCATATCTCCAATGATCCAGATGATCATTTAGGGTTGAAGTTGAGGTGGTCGCGCCTCGAATTGGAGAAAAATTGAAGCAAAAACGAAGAGAAAACGAAGAAGACTACTGTAGCGGCAGAGACGCGACGAGGAGAAAGGTTGTGGAGTTTCTGATTAAATAGCTATCAATGGACGGCCCAGATTGATCGGAGGAAATCCAACGGCTGATCTTGCTCTGATTTGAGCCAAACTTTGAGGATGATGATCTGGGGTCTGGATCTACCTCGTGGTAGCTCGGATCCTCTAGATGTTCAACGGATGGTCCAGATCAACTTAGTCTTTGAATGGACGATCTAGAGCCCTCCGAGCTTGATCCAACGGTTGATTTAGCTCTGATTGGGATGAAACTTTCAGATCATGATCAGAGTGCTTGATTAACCTTAACCCTAGCTCGGATTGCTTCAGATGTCCCGGATGGCTCAGATCTAGCCGCTTTTGAATCGGACGGCCCGGATTTAATCCTAATCTTGATAACTCGATCTGGGTCACTTCCGATTCGAGTTTGACCCAATATGCCCTATGTTCTTGAACCTTTGATGCCTACAAAAATAGATCAAGAATTTAGTGGCCAAATAATCCAATTTAATGTAAATTTGCAATTAAGTCCAAAATAAGAGTAAGTTCTAAAACCTAGGGCAATTTCACAATTAAGCAATAAAAACATAGGTCAAACATGGATTTTAGCAATTAAAATAATCAACAAAATGGTATCTATCAACTCCCCCACACTTAACCTTGAGCGTCTCGCGAAACTACTAAATATGTATCCCCTAGATTTTCTTAAGCATAATTAGAAGCAAATGAAAAGAAATTACCTAAGGTTGTCAATTCTCAAAAATCTAAGCTCTATGGATTAGTATCTTGTCCTTAAATCAACAACTTAGCCTTTTCATCCATCATGAGTTATTGAGATGAATTTAAATCACTAGCCTTTCAAGGAAAATGTTGGTGGCTCTCTCCTTAAGTTCTAAGTAGATGATAGAAGTCGAGCTCACTCATACACACATGCTTCTTGCACTACCATAGGCTTGCTTATTGTCTACTCTCCACCATTATTCATGATTGGGATCAATATCTACAAAAACAAATGAAAACATGGAAAATGGTAAGCAATGGAGTAAAGACTAAGAAAATAGAAAAATTTGATGGAGTGGAGGACTTGGTTGCTCAAGAGTGTTTCCAATGTACTTTGCTTCTCTCTACAGTCCTCTAGTGATATATAAAAAATGTGGTGGAGTTAATCTTGAACAATGACTTCGACTTGGATGAATAAAACCTATTAATCTTAATGTGCCAACTTCCACCTTGCGTGCCAAATTTCTTTCTCCATCTTCTTCCCTGATTTTTCCTCTTTTCCTTTCTCTCTAGCACGGTCAGAAATGTAATGGAACAAGGCTTTAATTCGGATGAGAAAGATATTCATTTGTTTCATGGTACCCACATTACATCCTTGTGCCATCTTGTTTCTCTTTTTTTTTTCAAACTGTTTTTCTAATTTTTTTTCTCTGCTCTCAAGTCTTCTAATGGAGCATATCAGATCTTGCAAAACTCTAATTCCTTCATATCAGTTGGCATCTAGAATTAGTTGAGCACTTAAAGTGTTCCACTCGAAAATTCTGCTCAACAAGTTGAAATTTTTGCCAACTTCCTTCCATTTCCTGCTCTGCTTCTGTTTCGAATTTTTCCCTGCATTTTCCTGCTCCAGATTCTAGCTCCACGGCTTCAATCTCAGACCTTGCAAACTCCTGCATATTTTTATTAGCAGTTAGCATCAAATAGAGATGGAAAGGTTGATCCCAGCTGTTTCGAATTCAGCCCACTGCATCCTTCTTTCTTTATCTGTTTCTTGATCTGAAAAATCCAATCAACCACATTTCTTTCTCCTTTGATCAGCAGTGGAGGTGCCTAACAATTTCAGATACATTCCTATACCTACTGCTTTGATTTATAGCCTCAAAAACTCAAATTTGGTTGCAAGTTGGTACAAGGCTGTCTTGATAGCTGAAACTTGTAAGCTGTAATTTCTACAATTATTCTTGCCTTGAACATTTCTGAATTAAATCAGTTTCTCACTGTTTGTTTCGAGTTTCAGCTCCATGGCATCCATTTCCATTCTCTGATTTCTTCAAGCACTTAGCATCAGGTAGTACTTGCTTCAAATGATAGTGGAAACCTTAAGTGTTCCACTCAAAAATTCAAATCAGCACATTAAATTTCAGCCCCTTGCCTTCACTGCATTTTTCCAGCTTTAGTTCATCATTCAATTCAGCTTGCATTCACACTTGGCTTGTATCACTCAGTAGCTCCCAGATGCAGCACTCGGCAGCAACAAATGTTGTTTTCTTCACTGATCAGAAATTCCTTGCAGTTCTGCACAGCTGAATTCTAGATTTTCTCAGCTTCTTTTTATAGGCTGTCAAATTCTACCTTTTGTGCCCGATTCACTGCTCCAAGTTCTCTAAAATTTTCGGACATCAAAGCTCATCCTTCCCTTAATGTTCCATTAATATTCAGCTTGTCCTAATTGGCAAAAATTCAGCCACCTTGTTGTTGAGCTGGACCTTGCAATTCAATTCCTGTCAATACAACCCATCTCAATCCAGATTCACTAGGATTCTTTTCTTTAAGCTTCAGTTCAGATTGTTTCCAGCTTCTTTTCAGATTTTCTGATTTTATTCAGCTGTAATCCAGCTTCTAGCTGAGTGGCAGAGTAGTTTCATTTCAACTTTTCCAATTTGGCACAGAATTTTCTTCATTTAAATGGCACAGATTTTTCCTGCATTTCCTGCTTCAATAAACTTCAATTCAGCTTCAATCCCAATTGTTTCCTGATGGAGTTCGGCTTGTTTCAGCTGCTATTTAGAATCTAACACTCGACGGTGCAATTTCCTGAAACTACATCCAATGTATAGCTGCATTTCAGGCCTTATGTGCTCAAATTCCTATCAGATATCAGCTTCAACTCAGCCCTTGCCGTAAGAGTGGAACAAAAGAGACAGCTACTCTCTTGATCAGCTCATAATTCCTGCTTAAACTTCACTGCAATTTCGAAAATGTCTTCACTGCATTCGATCAGCACATTTCTTGCATTTCCTTTCCTTTCACTTCATTCATGTGCTTCATTCCTTGCTTTACAGCCTTGAAAAATTAAATCCAGCCCCAAGTTGATACAAGCTACTTGCAAGGAAACATTCCAATTGGACTTGTTTCTTTTTCAGCTACAACAAAACTTTCCTTTTGCAACAGCACAGATTTTTCCAGCTTGTTTCCAGATTGTACAGCTGCAATTCATATTGGTTCATCTTCACATTCAAATCTGTTTCCTCCAAATCAGCTTCACAGATTTTCCTTTTGGCACAGAATTCTCTGCATTTTCTGCTTCAATCTCATCTCTTCTTTTCTGCTCTCAATAAAAACTTCTAATCAGTTAGTTGGATTTCCAGCTCAGATTTTGTTCAGCTGCAAATTTATTCCATTCCATTCCAGATCAGTAGATGGGATTTCCAGCTCAGATTTTCTGCAATAGCACAGATTTTCTGCAATAGCTAAATTTCTGCTGCCATGTTTCAGATTTGATCAATCTTCAGCGTAGCTAAATGCCAGGTACAGCTGCAATTCTTCTTGATACAAAGTTTACTGATTTTCAATGCAAGGTACAGCTGCAAGTCCAAGCTTTACTGATTTTTTTTTTCTATGGCACAACTTTGCTTTTGCTTGCGTGCCATTTTGCCTTTTCATTGCAGAATTCTTCTTCAAAAATGCTTCACTTAATTTCGGCACTGCATCACTGATTTTCAACACCCAAAAATTCAGATTTAGATGGATACTAACTGTGTCTATGCTCATTGAAATCAAGTGATACCGAAACAATCTCTTCTTCTTTGAATTCCTTGCTTTTGGATTCAATCTCTTGACCACTTCTTCTCTATTTTTGTCTCAGAATTTTCTTTTGAAATGGCATGGATTTTTTTCATTGCTTGCCACTTAAATCTTCAAAATATGATAAGGAAACTCGATCTCCAATTGCCTCCATCTCTTTTGCTCATTCTTGGCACATGGAATTTGCAGAAATTTTTTTTTTCCGACATGAATTGCCTCTTTGATACCAAATCTTTCCAAAACACTAGTCACTCCCCCACACTTAAATCTTTGTCCGCCTCGGGCAAAATAACATTAAGAAAACATCCCGAGCAAATAAATCCATAGAAAAATTGGGGTTAAGAGTAGGAATAAGGAAAGACAAATAGGATAAACATGATTATTGCTAAAAATTGGTGTGGAAAGGGAAACAAATGGATTAGCCTCTATAGATGTGATCCAATCATTGAAATATGATTTTGAAAGAACCTAAGCAAGTTCTAGAGCACAATAACATATGTGTGGCACAAAGATAAGGCTAATTCTCACTAGGCAAAAATAATTCATCTCAAGTCCTCAATTAAGAGTCTAAAGCTAAATAGTACTCAAGCATCCAAGAATTCATCCATTAGCTCAAACCCTAAGTTTTAACAACCAAATTTAATTTATTTTCAAAAGACTCTAAAATGACAATAAGTTAACCTAGAGGGATACATTTATTCCTAATCATGCAAGAAAAAGTGACAAAAGAAATAACAAGGTATTTACAATGACTCCTATGCATTCTACTCTACTCATGCATTTATTAGCAAGGACTCAATTTAAAAGTGAAAAAATGCAATAAAAAAAATACAAGAAAGAGCAATCTCCCCTTATTTCTGGTGGACGGAGTCTATCCAGATGTAGCCTCCATCGTGGTAGTGGAGGAACATGGGTGGCTGAGAGAAATCGGACTCCCCCACACTTGAACTTTACAAAAATTTGCTCCGGTGGCCGAAGGCGATTTAGGTTCAGGATCCACGTAAGGAATGGAGTGCTTCGAATTAAAGTAAAATCATCTCCCCCTTCTTTATGCCTTTTAGAAGTCCTTCCAGGAGGTTGAAGTCTGTTCAGTTGGAGTACCCACTCCTGAAGTCTTCTGGACCATGCAAAACAATGTAATACCTCTCTCAAGCGTGCAGGGTCAGAAAGAAATGATATAAATTCAGTCTCTGCATGAAATGTATCCAAATCTGCATCATATCCAATGAAATCAATTCTTGGTGTCTCAATAAATTTTTCACAATCATTTTCTACGAAATTTGCATCCAGAAACTCATCACAAATAATAAAATCAATCCTTGGCACTTCAATAGAAATATCACAATTATTTTCTACCAAGGATATATCAAGCAATGTATCACAACCTATGAAATCAACTTTAGGTGCCTCAATGAATTTTTCACAATTATTTCCAGCATAAGATATGTCAAAAGACTCATCACAACAATAACATCAATTAGGCACTTCTAAAAAATTTTCACACTCAGCATTGGCATCTGATGTAGCACAACATGCTTCATATTCAGCAAATTCAACACTAGGTACCTCTAGGGATTTTTCACAATCAAATTCTACAAGAGATGCATCCCTAGGTGTATTAAAAATAATAAAATCAGTTTGAGGTACCTCTATGCAATTTTCAGACAAATTAGGAGGAGTATTTACCTGATCATGCTGAAAAATACCTGGAGGTTCTACAAAAGTAGATGTATCCATGCTCTCCTCCTGGTCAAATACATGCTCCTCATCAGCCACAAGCTCTGGTGGACAATCAACTAAAGCAGGTGATCCTTGGGTGCTTGCTTCCACCATGCAAGTCCCTATACTTTCTGGTTCATTCTCTGAATCTTGTGGTGGTCCCTGGGGCTTAGTGCAATCCCCTACACCTATTGAATTATCTCCCATGCATGTTCCCTCAACCATTCCTGTATCAACCAAATTAGAAAAATTAGGACCATCAATAGCAATATCCTTACAAAATTCCCATGCATGTTCCCTCAACCATTCCTGTATCAACCAAATTAGAAAAATTAGGACCATCAATAGCAATATCCTTACAAAATAAAGTTTAGAAGGGTCTGTAAAGTTCAGAGTCGAAGTCAAAGTTGTTACAAGCTCTACTATCCATCTCCTCCCAATCTCTAAATCAGTAGGAATGGTAATCTTGGGCTCAGTGCATCCCTACACTCTCAATCCTATCCTCTAGATTTCTGATATATCAACCAATGATGTGGTCCCTGGGGCTCAGTGCATCCCTACACCTGTAGATTCATCTGATTGCCCTGATCTTTGGCTTTTATCTGATTCCATTGATCAACCAATTTTGCAAGGTGTTGTTCGATGTCTGGTCGTTGTTGTTGTACGACTTGTTGACACATCTCCATCATCCTTTGGTGTAGAGCCTCATCCCAATCAGTATCATCAAAGCCTCCTTGGTTAGTGTGGAACTCTTGTTGGTCTTGAAATGTAACGTAAGGCTGCTGAAGACCAAGAGTAGGCTGTGCATTCTGAAATGGAGACTGTGGGGGTTGATCAAATGGTTGAACAGGCTGATTAAACTGTTGGAAATTTGGTTCACAAGTTGGTGGAGATGGCTGAAAATTGTAGCCCTGGAATTCTTGGATATGAGGTTGATATTGTGGTGGTGAACACTGAAGTTGAGTGGGCTGGAAATTCTGGTTTCGAAACTGAAAATTTGGCTCGTATGGCTGTGAATATTGAAGAGGTTGTTGAAAATTCTGTATAGGTTGAAATTGCTGAATGAGGGGACTGAAATTGATTATTCTGCTGAAACTTCAAAGGCTGCTGGAAATCTTGGTTAAAATGCTGAAATCCTTGTTGGTTGGACTTGAGGGAAGGTGTTGCTGAAAATTCTGATTATCAAAACCCTTGCTGAATTCCTTGAAAGATACTTGATTGTTGATAGGTTGCTGAAAATTGGGCTGAAATTGCTGAAAGTTGGCTGAAATTGGAATTGGGCTGATCTGAAAATTCTGACTTGGCTGAAATCTGCTGAAATTGTTGATATGTGGTTGCTTGAAAGGTTGGTTCTGCTGAAATTGTGGACACGACTGCTGATAAGTGGATGAAAACATTTTGAACCTGCACCCCTGTCACAAAACAAACAAGAAAAATGGCAGTACCCGTATACAAAAGATAAAACAAAATAAAATAGAACCCAATGATATGTCTAAAAGCATACAAGCAAAAATCAGACAAATCAACTAGTTGCTTCCCCGGCAACAGCGCCAAAAATTTGACGGACCCGATTTAGCTAGATTAAATTTGTCACGAAATGTGTGGATCCGTCAGAATTTAGAATTTATAAAATGCTGGAAACCCTTTTTGCAATCAAAATATGAAAACGTAGTAAAGGGGCCTCAGGTCGTATTTTTTTCCAAGGGACTAGTTGAGAGTTTGTTTGATTCGAGCTCGTGTTTATGTGTCGTTCGTGTTTTTGGGTTTCAATAAAATCTGGGTTTGGTTTAAATCAGACACGAAATCATAAGGAAAATGTAGGAAACTTAACTCATGAACTAAACAAAGGGATGACACTTAATGATTCAATCAAGAGAAAACCTAATTAACCCAAGCAACTCAACTGAATGTAGAAAAGCAAATCTGAATTCAAATTGCAATTTAATACTAGACAACAGAATTTTCGGTTGATACTAATGCAGGAACTTTAACCCAATTTGCAGTCATGAACACTAAACTTGATACATGATGGATGCAATAACTAGTTGATGTAGAAATTGATATGCAGGTAAACAAGAATTACATGTAGAGTTTCAAATGTCACGAATTTGATGCAAACACAACAGATGCAAGCTGAAGTAAAATCCAGAATTGAAAATGCAGAAACTGGTTCGAATGCACGTATGCAAAGGCAGGAATTCAGCAATTCAAATGCAGGGATTAAGGGTACATATCAGTAACAATTCGAATGCAAATGGAACTTAATTTAAGGGCAAGAGCTCACTGAAGATTGAGCTAAACTTGGTACCATTCAAAGCTCTGCACAATTCCGAAACTGTCAATGCAGAATCAGTTCAGAACTGCAGATCAATTCGATTGCAAACAAACACATGAAGCAAGCTGAATTCGAGTGTGCAGTTTAATGTCAAACAAGATGTAGAAGAGTCGAAGGTTCTCTTGACAAAACTTTAGAAACCAATAACACTTAAGCTGACAGACTTAGAAACCAATTCATGTGCAGAAATGACTTGCAAATGCAGAAACTGAGAGTTGAAATCAGGGAACAATGAACTCAGAGATTTTCGAAGCAACTTGGATCAAGCTCAGACACTCAAGGTGCGGAAAGGGTTAAAAAGGACTGGTGTTCGCTTATCACAAAACTCAGAATCAATAACTTACACCTGCTGAATTAAAACTGATACACAAGCTGGATTTCAGAAACATAATCTGAACAAAAGAAAAATTCAGAAATGATACTACATATGAAACACTTGGATCAACTAAATTCACACCCTAATTGTGGTCTTCAATGGCAGGAATTGAACTAAACATAACTGAATTCAAATTAGAAATAAACTAGAGAATTTCGGAACTAAACTGAAAGCTGCAGAAAAAGGATGATACGCAAGCTGAAAACAAGGATACAAAACTGATACGCAAGGATTAAGCAACAATTAAACTATAATTAAAAGCAAATGTGCCATAAACAAACTCATTAACCAACTACCTACATAATTGAAACTTAATTACTACAAAAACAATTCAAAAATGAAACTACAGCAACTAATACAGAATTGCAGACTAAAGTGAACTGCGGCAGAATTAAAAGCTACTGTTAATACAATGAAATTAACTACGGAAAACTACTCCTCAACCCTTCCCAAGCTCGAAATCTCCTTGGTCATCAAGCAAGAGCTGGCCTCGAACCCCTAAGCTCAGCAAATCAATTGGAAAACAGCTCAGTTGGTCGAATCTGCTAAAACTGCATTAGCTGGGAAAATCCGATCCGAACTCTTCAATCTCGGTTTGTTGAGCTGCGATGGTGATTTGGAGACGACCTGAGCTCACCTGAGAACCCCTACAAGTGGCTCAGGTGATCTGAAATTGATTGTAACTAAGATTTAAGCTCCCGGACCACAGAGATGCCGAAACCCTCAAGCAAACTCTGTCCGGATGAAACTTGAGCTGAATTCTCCACCAAGCATATCTCCAATGATCCAGATGATGATCTAGGGTTGAAGTTGAGGTGGTCGCGCCTCAAATTGGAGAAAAATTGAAGCAAAAACGAAGAGAAAACGAAGAAGACTACTGTAGCGGCGGAGACGCAACGAGGAGAAGCTGCTGTGGAAATTTGATTAAATACATAAGCATTGGACGACCCAGATTTCTCCACATCTATCCAACGGCTGATCTTGCTCTGATTTGAGCCAATCTTTGAGGATGTTGATCAGGGGTCAGGATCTGCCTTGTGGTAGCTTGGATCCTTCAGATTTACAACGGATGGTCCAGATCAACTTAGTCTTTGAATGGACGATGTAGAGCCCTCCGAGCTTGATCCAACGGTTGATTTAGCTCTAATTGGGATGAAACTTTCAGATCATGATCAGAGTGCTTGATCAACCCTAGCCCTATCTCAGATTGCTTCAGATGGTCCCGGATGACTCAGATCTAGCCGCTTTTGAATCAGACGGCCCGGATTAATCGTAAGCTTGATAATTCGATCCGGTTCCACTTCCGACTCAAGTTTGACCTAGTATGCCCTAGGTCCATGAACCTTTCATGCCTACAAAAATAGATCCAAAATTTAGTGGCCAATTAATCGAATTTTATGCAAATTTGCAATTAAGTCCAAAATAAAGGTAAGTTCTAAAACCTAGGGTAATTTCACAATTAAGTAATAAAAACATGGGTCAAACATGGATTTAAGCAATTAAAATAATCAACAAAATGGTATTTATCAGCCTCCCGAGCCTACTGATCTCCCCCTGATCGATCAACCGATCGATCAGGAGCATACCTGATCGGTCACCCGACCGATCAGGCTCGGTTCAGTCCGATCAGGCTGTAGCCTGATTGGTCTGGGCACGATCAAATCGAACGGTGATCCGTTCAAACGCATTAAATTTTGGTTGGTGGACCGATCCACCAACCTATTAACTTCGCGAAAAACCCTTTCTTGCTGAACCCTAGAGCTGAAACCTCTCCCTTGCGTCTCTTCATCCTGAGCAAGAGTGTTCCTGCGTCTCCCTTCCCGTGCGAGCGAGTGTGTGCGAAGGTCTCTACGAGCGTCCCCTGTTCTCTACAAGTTATCGATTTGCTCTGAGTCTTCTGTGTTTCTGTCTTGCGCCGAGGCTTCTCCTGCGCAAGCGTTTTTCCTTTCCGACTCAAGAACTCTACTAATGGCACCAAAGTGAGTTTTTGGTTTAGCTTCCTTTACAAATCATTTCATAAATTATGTTGTGGAGCTAATCATGTTTTGGTGTTTATTCTTGGTGTGGTGTCGTGACCCTCTTGTATTTGTCGTGACCTTACTTTCTCACCAAATGATCAAATCGATTTTTCACCTCATTATTATCCTACTTTTGATCTTGATCTAATGTCTACCTTATGATTGGGTCTTATCTTTGTATGATCAACTCTTGATTTTGTGTGATTCAACCTACATTCGTATCAACCTTGCTCAATTGATTCAAACCGTGTATGATCAATTCCTATTTAAATTCTGTGTCTTGATCATTTCAATTCTCTAGAAAATCTTCTAAAGGGAAGGATGCTGTTGAGGGCAGCTCGAGGGGGAAAGCCCCCTCTTCACCTGCGCCCTCCAGAAGGCCTCAGCCTTCTTCGAGCTCCCGATTCTCGAATGCGGCTTGTGAACAGGCCATCCAGTCAAGGACTTTCAAAATGCTACCCTGCCGATCAATCGATGTCCCCTTCCTGACTGAGTATTGTCCATCGGTCATGGAGATAGTCCTGCATTATAATCTTGGTTTCCTCCTCTCCTTAGAGCGAACCATCAACTATGACCTTGTCTCGGAGTTTTACAATAATCTTCAGCAAGGTCCTCAAGGCGGCTTCGAGTTCACTACTCGAGTCGCCAAAAGGACTCTCAATTTTTTCTATGACATACTTGCCGAGTTTCTGGGTGGTCGACGATCACCAAATATGTATTCGATCTATCCTGAGCTTCCTAATCCTCTACTAGCACCATTTGCAGATGTTACCCCTGATTCTGTCCATCAGTATTTCTTTGGTCATCCCCGCCCTGCCGGTCTCGATGAGCTGGGCCCTGACTTTCCTACCTTTGCTGCACTGCGTCTTTCTCCCACTAGCTACATATTATTCAAGATTATCACAAACTGTATCCTCCCAATCACCTCCAAACCTTTAACTGAAATCCGACCCTATCACTGTCTGATGCTCTACGGCATGCACCGCCGTTTGGACTTCGATATCATGGAGAGCATCTTCCAGTCCATCTTATCTTATCGAGAGCCCAGCCGACGCACGGTCTACATGCCTTTTGGTCACGTCATCACCGACTGGCTCATGTTAGTTGGTGTTGATGTCACCAAGGGTCGGACGATGCCTATGGTCCGACAGGATTGCAGACTTGGCCGGCGAGCATTCGCCAAGTCCAGCATCATTGTTCGGGGGCACGATCGGATGTTGGTTTGGAAAGATGGTAGGGTTCTTGGTGAGTTACCGAGGGGAGGTCCATAGGTTCAGGCGCCAGCCGCTGCTGCTGCTGCTGATGACTACGATGAGCCGGATCCAGATCTGCGCTGGCAGATCTCAGAGCTGGATCAGACGCTACAGGAGTTTATTCAGTTGGGGGCGACAGATCACGAGGATTTTCGGTCAGGCTTTCGCTCCGTTGATTGCCGACTGACCAGGATAGAGACCGAGGTCTCGGGGACCCGTACCCTCCAGCAGACATGGTATGATGAGTGGCGCAGCCACACATTTCCAGGAGGTGCACCTTCATCGAGTACTGCACTAGGGTTCTTTGCTCCTACTGATACCACGATGGACGATCTCGTGCACGATGAGGATCTCCCCGCTGATAGTTGAGTTTGGTTGTCTCTCCTGGTGATATGTGTATTTGACTACTCAGTTGTGTGACGTTTAGATGACTGCCCCTTGACTTGACTATTGTGGCCTTGTGCCACACGTACTTTGACTGTGATGCATGTGTATTGCATCTTGTGTTTTATCTGGATATTTCATGAATTGCCATGTCTGCCTTTGCTGCGTTTTTATTCTACTTTAGTATGCTTCTTGTTGATGCTATGATGACTACTATTTGCATACTTGCTACATTGCCATGATTATGCTTTTGATGCCATGTCCACTTGATGTATATGACCGTTATGACATGTTATAGATTCATATGATGTATGTGATGGTTTTATTTTGATCTATCTTTTCCACATGATATCATATGGTTCGCAAACAATTCCATCGAATCTTTGTTGTTCTGGGATACCCCTAGGGTTGAGGGGGAGTTTGTTTTAAACTTAACAGCCCTTTTGGACCCTTTTCGATGTTCGACAAAGGGGGAGAGTGTGGATTGGTTAAGTTTAGGATGATCATGTTGTAGGGGGAGGATCTGGATTCCCCTATGATTCTAAATTTGAAAAACTTGATTAAGAATCCCTAAACTTAAAATCGGGTTGTCAAACAACAAAAAGGGGGAGATTGTTGATGCAGTCTGGCCTTGATTGTTGTTTTGGTGTTGACACCGATTTTAGTTTAGGTGGATGATGATTGATTATGATTAAGTCCTGATCGGGGATCAGGCATGGTATGGAAAATCCTAGTCTGGATGGCTAAGTGTTGGAAAATCCTAACCTGGAGGGTTAGGTGTTAAAAACCCTAGCTTGGAGGGCTAGGTGTGTGAAAAGTCCTAATTCGGAAGAGGTGGGTGAAAAGTCCTAGCTTGGAGGGCTAGGTGAAAAGTCCTAACTTGGAGAGTTAGGTATAAATTCCCATCTTGGAGAATTAGGTGAAAAAGTCCTGGCTTGGAGGGTCAGGTGCCTAGCTTGGAGGGCTAGGTTGGATGAAGTTCTAACTCGGAAGGGTTGGGTGAAAAGTCCTAGCTTGGAGGGCTGGGTTTGACTCCCTGGATCGGTCTGGTGACCGATCAGGGATAGTGGCACGCTACTCCTTCATGGATCGGTCTGGTGACCGATCCAGCGATGTCTGATCGGTCCAGTGACCGATCAGGGAGCAAGCAGCTTCCTCACTGCTTTGCTCCAGATCGGTCTGGTGACCGATCAGGGAGCGAACAGTGAGTGAGTTCTCCTCCGGATCAGACCCTGGATCGGTCCGGTGACCGATCAGGGACTTAGAATCTGATTAAAGAATCACTGTTCATTTGTCCTGATCGGTCTGAATGACCGATCAAGCTTCACTCTAATCGGTCTGGTGACCGATCAGGCTTCACTCTGATCGGTCCGATGACCGATCAGGCGTGTATAGCCACGAGAGCTGGGAATCCCAGCGAAGCAGTGGATCGGTCTAGTGACCGACCCACAAGCCCTGGATCGGTCCGGTGACCGATCACTTTAATTCAAATTGCACTGTCAGACGCGATCAAAGCGTCTGATCGTATCCGATTCTCTACGCTTCACTTCTGAATCTTGATTTACTGTGTGATATACTGCTCTAACAGTCTGATTAAGCTGCAGGTGACAGGGGAGGATTCAAACACTCAAGGAGAAGTCAATGGAGGCTTTCTTTGGAGCAGGTTTGTTTGTTTTTCCATCTCAGGTTGCAACGGTCGAGCTGCAGACTGGAGCTGAGATTGGAGCTTGGCTGAGGGAAGCTCAGGGAGTCCAGGGATAGCTCAGTGGTAGCTGGCGTTGGCAGATGAGCAGCTGGGAGCTGCAGGGATGGTGTCATCTGATGCTTGGTGGAGAAACAAAAAGGAGAAGAAGACTTCGGATGAAGTAGAGAAGTGTTCGACAGTTTTCTGTGTTGAGCTTGCTGAAGTTCTTGATGCGCTTTGTGTTTCTCCACAACTTGCTTTTTTTTTTTTTTTTTTGAGGAAAAGAAAAAAGATCTTATTCCTTTGTAAGAAATCTATATTAGAAGGGGGACCAAACCTGACCTTCTAATATAGAGTTACAAGATTTTGTTTGAATTTGATTGAATTAACAAGTATTCGAAAAAAAATAAAGGGAAAAGGTGGGCAATCAACATTCCAAGTCCCCCATTTCAAGCCAAAAGCATTCTGCATGCCCGAAGATCAACTCAGTTACCTTCAAAGCAAACTCGTTTTAAATCCAAATAATTCCAGATTCTGCCAATTCAGAAATCATTTGAAATCTTAGCAAACCAGTTTAATAACCGTCAGCACACTGGGAGCAAATCCCTTTCTGCCAAAAGTTAGTAAGAGATTACTGAAGTAAACTCTGAAACTTATCTTCAAAGCAAACTCTTTTTACCAATTAATTCCAGATTCTGCCAATTCAGAAATCCTTTGAAGTCTTAGCAAACCAGTTTAATAACCATCAGCACACTAGGAGCAGATCCCTTTCTGCCGAAAAATGTTCGAAAGAGATTACTGAATAAACTCTGAGACTTGTAAGAGAGCATATGACATTTGCAGCCCTTTTCGTCATTCCAATAAAAACCTTTAGTTACTTAGGGCATTATAGAGAAGAAAACCAGACATACTGCAGAAAACCAGAGCAACATAATAGCCATTTAACTCTATCAATTCTACCGAGATACTGGATTCCTTGCTAATTGAATATATGGCATGTTCATTCTATCCATCCTGCAAATACCTTTCAGCATTTTGTCAATCTCCTCAGCGGATAACACCTTTTCTGTAGAAGATGTAAATGCTTGATTAGCAAGGTAATCAGCAGCTGAATTAGCCTCTCTGAACACATGTGAAAGCCAAGTCTGCTGTTGACTCAACAGATTTCTGATTTTTATGATCAGATTATGATATTTCCATGGGAAAAAAGAGGATTGAAGGAGATTCACTGCCACTAGAGAATCAGATTCTATCCAAATAGGAGAGTATCCATTAAGTAAGCATAATGATAAACCCTTCAAAATAGCAGTTAGTTCAGCACATACATTTGACGCCACGCCAATTTGACCATATTTAGCTTGAATTACTTGACCGAGGTGATTTCTAATGATAACTCCATAAGAAGCAGGGCCAGGGTTACCTCTAGAGCATCCGTCTGTATTCATTTTGTAAACTCCAGCTTTTGGGAATCTCCAACGCACCAATGAAATCGATGTGATAACCCTGTTGTCAACCTGAATTCCCAATTTTTTTAACATCCTGCTATAACCTTTCCACTGGATACTCTTAATCACACCAGTCGACATGGCAAGTTGAATATGAGAATAAACCTTCCATATTATTTTTTTAACTGACAACTTGACACCCCGGTGCTTAGAATCGTTTCTAGAGCACCATAAGAACCATAATATCAGTAAAGGGATTACCTCTTTAATATGTCCATGTCTCGACCAGTCACTTCCTAATTTCCAATTATCAAGAATTTGATATCTATCTACGCCAAATATTTGAGCAAAATGGATCCAAACTTCTTTAGCCACCAATCCAGAGAAGAAGCAATGTTCCCAAGTTTCAATTTCTTCACAGCATTGACATTTTGAGGCTAGCTCCACTCCTCTTTTCTGTAAAATAATATCTAATGGTAATCTTTTGTTTAAGAAGCGCCAAATGAAAATTGATATGCTTGGATATAGAAACTTATTCCAACATGCTCTCCAGATGCCTTCCAGCTGTTGTCTGTCTCTGATTTGATTCCATGCCGTATTCAATGTAAATTTACCATTCAAAGACGGTTTCCAAAGGATTGTATCCCGACAGTCCAGTTTGTTACCATTTGCTAAAGAATCTTCCTTCAGCTTAGGAGCCTCAACTGTCAGAATTTCTATCACAATACTAGCTGGGACTGTATTACGCAATTTAGGTAGATTCCAGCCTTGGGAGTTAGTAAATTCAGAGACTTTGTAATTTAGACTACCCACCACCGAACACATCTGATTTAAAGGTCCAGGATCCAGCCAAGTATCATACCAAAAGTTTAGTTCACCATTACCTAAGATCCATCCGATATTTTGTTCAGCTAAATGTCTGACTTTTAACAATCGGCGCCAGCAAGGAGATGCCCTGTTATTAGCCGAGACCACAGCTGGAGGAGTTGAGCGACAATACATTTTCAATAGGAAGAAAGCCCATGGAGTATTCTGCTCACGGAATCTGAACCATAATTTCATCGCTGTGGCTGTGGCAATATCTGATAATCTTCTGATCCCTAAGCCCCCTTCCTACTTTGGTTTGCAGATATTAGACCAGGCTACCCAATGGATTTTTCTTTTTGAGTTAGCCATACCCCAAAAGAAATTAGCAAATAGCATTTCTATCTGATGCTGAATTGACAAAGGAGGAAGAAGAACCTGCAAAATATAGAATGGAATGGAGGTTAGGACACTTTGTATAAGTAAGAATCTACCTCCATATGACAATCTTTGGATATTCCATCCCATTAGTCTTTTCCTGATTTTTTCTATTAAGAATTGAAAGAGGTTTGCTTTTCTATTCCCAGCTGCTATGGGAACTCCCAAGTAGATAATAGGATGATAACCTTCTAAAAAACCAGTAATGGAAGAAATAGCTTCCTTTCTGGCGGTTGAGATGCTCCTGGATGGAAAAAATAAACTTTTGCTAGCATTAATCAATTGTCCTGAGCATATCTCATACTTCTCCAAGAAGTTTTTTATCCTCTTGACATTATTAATAGAGCCGTTCAGTAAAATCATGATGTCGTCAGCATAAGCCAAGTGGGACAATTTAATATCACATCCTAAATTGAAATATAGCTGAGGAAATTTGCCATACAAATCATCTAGGCCTCTAGAAAGAAATTCAGCGGCTATAATAAAAAGGAGTGGAGAAATAGGATCTCCCTGTCTTAAACCTCTCTTAGAGTGAAAGAAGCCTGATAGATGTCCGTTGATCTTAACAGAGAACCAACAATCAGATATGCAACGTTTAATGAGACCAATAGTAGTAGCCGAAAATCCAAAGGCTTCCATGACTTTGAAAAGAAAAGACCATTGGATTCTATCAAATGCTTTAGCCATATCTAATTTCAAAATTATATTACCTCCTCTGACATGATAATTCAGCTTATGATTAACCTCTTGTGCCAGTAATATATTATCTAATATCAATCTACCAGATACAAAACCACTCTGAGAGGGAGAGATAATCTTGTGCATAACTTTGTTTAATCTTGAGGCTAATATCTTGGAGATAATCTTATTTGAGACATTACATAAACTAATCGGCCTGAAATCCTTCCATTGTTGTGCATTCTCCAATTTTGGAATTAAAACAATTGTAGTGGCTGCCATTCCTTTCGGCATAGGGCTGCCGTGGAAAAAGTCTAAAACCGCTTCAAGCAAGTCCTCTTTGATAATCTCCCAACAGGTTCTATAAAACTGAGTAGAAAATCCATCCGGACCTGCCGAGCTGTCTAAAGACATATCCCAAATAATGTTTTTTATTTCCTCCATATTCGGGAGTGATGAGAGATTAACATTGTCACTTGTGTTTATTAAAATTGGAATATGATCAAAATTGACTTCATTGCAATTGTAAGACTCACCAGTTAGGATCTTCTCAAAATAGGCTGAACTGGATGCATGGATAAGGTCCGGTTTGTCCAAGCAAACCCCTTCTTCCCATATTCGAAATATCCTGTTAGCCATTCTTCTTTTTTTCACTAATCCATGGAAGAATTTGGTATTTCTTTCCCCTTCAGACATCCATTTTACAGCAGCCTTTTGTTTCCAAAATACTTCTTCCATGTGCAAGATGTGGAACAGCTGCGCCTGTTTGTGAGCTTTGTCTCTTTTATTAGACTCTGAAGGATCCTGGTCATATAGTTTCTCTGCCGCAGCAAAATTTTCTTCAGCTTTAATGATATTGTCATGTAGATTGCCAAATACTTCCCAATTCCACCATTTGAAATGTACTTTCAGCCTTTTGAGTTTGCATTGCAATTTCTTGAGACCTTTTTCAACAGTCGGCAGTCTCCAATTTAAAGTAACTGTTTGAAGAAAATTTGGATGACTGATCCACATATTTTGAAAACGAAAAGAAGTAGCAGGCTTTGAAAATTTTGGAAAGGTAATAAGTAAAGGAGTATGATCTGAAGCTGCCCTGCTTAAGTGCTCAACACGCACTGAAAAATCCCCAATTTCCCAAGAAGGGGATATAAGAATTCTGTCTAACCGTTTCCAGATTTTGTTGTTCGTCCAAGTGAATCTATCACCCACGAAACCTGCATCTATTAGCCCAGCTAACATAATGAATTCATTAAAATCATTGACTGGACCAAGTTTAGATATAAACCCTTTTGAATGCTCACTAGAATTGGAGATAACATTAAAATCTCCACCTAATAGCCAGAATTCAGAGTCATTTGGTTTATTTTCTAATAATTTCTCCCAAAGAACAGCTCTCTCTGATTGTGTACATTTAGCAAACACCACAGTAATAATCATCTCTATAGGAAAAATGTGCGAGTTAATTTTCATATGTAGGAATTGCTCATGATCTAACAATAATTCGCATTCAATATTAGAGTCATATAGGAACCAAATTTTTCCAGAACAATTAGCAATAGCATTATCAAATCGCAATCTCCTGGTAATAGAGCCTACCTCTAAATTGATAAATGGCTCCAGAATACACAGAAAATTCAAATGATGGTTTTCTCTTAGAAAATTTGCTCTACGTATGGATGCTTCATTTCCAATTCCTCTGATATTCCAAATAATACCTGCCATTAAATATAGTTTGAGGAGTTAGCATTTTGGGATTGTGTTTTACTCCTGGTAATTCTCCGATCCTCACCGGTCCCTACTGTAAAGAAAGCCACTGTTTTAGAAAAAGACTGATTTCCTGCTTTCTTGTCTTTGGTTTTCTGTGTTACCAAATCTGCAGAATTAAAAGAGGAAGATCTATGCAATTGGCAGGCCTCAACATTAACAGCATCATCCTCCTCCATAAAAGTTTTAGAGGCTTCTTCAATATTTTTGTTATCTTGCACTTCCCAGGGTTTGTCATGTCGATCTAGCTGTGGAAAACCTGTCATTGTAAGATCACTTCCATCATTATTATCAGACCACGAAACATGTTGTTTAGACTTGGGATTTTTGTTATAATCTGCTACAATATTGACTGACATTTTATTAATCTTCTGCAATTCCACTTCCTGCTCTGTATTAATTATTACATTCTTTGCTTTATTTGGAAATTCAGCAGCCAAAATTACCCCTTTCTCTGACATTTTCTGAGTCATCTTGTCTGAGAAACTGTGAGCTTCTTTTGTGTACTTGTTTTGAGTTTCTATATAGTCTTTCTTATTACCTTCTGGATCATCAGAGGATATTATGTTTGCCTGATCTTCTTCTTCTAAATCAGATAGAATTTGGAATCGATTCCTTTCTCTGTCAGTTAACTTAATCTCCAGACTTTTGGTGACTGCATTATTCTTTTTTTGGACCCATTTTTTCTTTTCAGTCTGATTCAAATTCAACTCCAAAGGAGGCTCTTCCTCAAAAGCTCCTGCATTAATCCTTTCCTTTTTATTTAACTGGGCCTTCAAACCATCATTGTCGGCATTAATCTTTCTATCATGAAACCATGTTGGCTTTGAGCTATTTCCATTAACATAGCATTCTTCAATAGAATGACCCAAGTGCTTACAATCCTCACAATATTTTGGTAACTTTTCATAATGAACTTTCTGTAGGCGCTTCTCTTCTCCAATACCAATCCAAAAGTCATCAATTTTAGGTTTCAGCAAATCTAGCTCTACACAAATTCGAGCCACAGAGAGCCTGGAGCCATCAGCAGTGCCTTCGTCAATTTTGATTGGCGTACCAACAATTCTTGCCATTGAAAAAAGGCTTTGTTTATTGAACATATGGATAGGTAGGTCTGGTAGTTGGATCTAAGCTGGGACAATTGCTGATTCAACTTCATAAGAGAAATGAGGCGACCATTTGAAGATTCTCAAAGGAACGCCTCCAATAAGCCATACCCCTCTACACCATATACGAGCCATATCTTCATTGGAGGTGAGGTGAATAAAAATATATCCAACTTTCAAAAATCGAATGTTGTAGAAGCTAGAGAGTCCCATGTTGCCAAAAGTTTGTAAAATGATCGCTTGACTCGGGCGCAATCCTGAAAATTTACCAATTAGAGAAAACTGATAGGGAATTGCCATACCTGAGATCTCCTCTTCAGTGTAAAATATTCCCGGCTTGTTATTATAGATGGTAATAGGCTTAAAATTAAGTCCTATATCAGTAAAGTTTTTCTTTGTAGCTCGAGGGGAAATTGGTTTGATAATCGCAGCATAAGAGGAGATTGATTTCTGTCTGCCAGATTGGGAGAGATTACGATCCGAAGATACCTTTACATGTGATATTCTCTCTATTGCAGGATCTGGATTAGGGTTTGCAGAATTCGGCAAATCTTCCGACTCTGACGCCGTAGTCCCGATGATAGGATTTAGATGAGAGATATCATTAGCAATTGACAATGGAGGTAAGGACGATGTAGTGGAAGCGAGGGAAGGATGATCGGAATTCATCGCTGGTGAAAGCTGGCCGCCGGCGGCCAAGCCGCCAGGGGAAAATTTGCCCGCGATTTGCTCCCGTTTGTGAATCGCCTTTGAGTCACCCGCAGCCCAAAATTTTGACGCGATGAGGTGATGAACTTGCTTGCTGTGTTTCTGAAGTCTTCAGATTGCAGTTGCTTGCTCAAAGTGATGAAGACTTCAGAACTTGCTTGCTGTGTTTCTGAAGTCTTCATCACTTTGAGCAAGCAACTGCAATCGAGAAGCAACCAACTCTTACGTAAGTGCTGGGAGGAAAGAACAAGGAGCTTGGAGTCCAACAGTGAGAAGACACGAAGGAGGGAGTCCTTGCGTGAGATCGTCGCTGGGTGGAGCTCGGGATAAGCTCGCTGTGCTCTTGTCCTTGCTAGGTGCTGAGTAAGAGTATTCTCTGTGTTTCATTAAGCTTAAATCTATATTCTTGTTTGAAACGCTGTGGAGAGGTTTCTCCACCGAGAAGGAGGTTGCGTTATATCCGGTGAACACCGAGGCTTGATCTGTCGAAGATCAAGGGATTGCCCACCTTAAGGGCACGCCAAGGAGTAGGGGCAAGTTATCCCCGAACCTTGTAAACCCTCCTTGTTAGCGATCTTGCTAGTTGTGTTTGTTTTGCTTTCGTTTTAGTTTTCTGTACACTCTGTTTTCTACTCTTTCCGCTGTGCTACTGATATCTGAGTTGCAGAAACTTCATAAGTGTTTAAAGTCGAAGTGATTGGCTATATTCACCCCCCCCTCTCTAGCCATCCGTTTCCAACAGTTCTCAAAATTGAAACTTTTTAAGGGAAATCCGTTTTCAAAATTTGTCTTGCCTAAGTGAATTTGTATTTACAAAGTTCTCTAACAAAAATTAGAATTGCAAAACTTTTTCAAAAAATTATCTAAGTGTTGAAAAGTTTCTTTTCAAATGCTCGATTTTGACAAACACTTAGTCAAACTTAAAAGCACTTAGAAGATTTACAAAAACCCGTATATAATTGAAAAATTCAAGGGGAGAACATTTTCAGGGGGAGATAAATGAATTTGTTTTAAGTATTTCTTGAGATACTTATTATTGTTAGATTGCTATAGAATGTTATTTTAACTTAACTTTTTGAACCATGTTGTCATAAATCAAAAATGGGGAGATTGTTGGTGCCGGAAGCACCAAAGTCGAACCTTTGTTTTGATAATGGAAAAGGGTTCAGATGTTAAGGTGTTGTTGTGATCTAACAATGTTGATTAAGTGTGCAGGAAAAGTCCTAGGTACTCTAGGCACTAAGTCCTGGTTCTATGAATTGGGCACTAAGTCCTGGCCGCAGGCTGGGCAACTAACTCCTGACGTAAGATTGGGCACTAAGATCTGGTGAGTGAAGCTGGCCACTAAGACCTGGTGAGTGAAGTTGGGCACTAAGACCTGGTTAAGGACTGGGCACCGAAGACCTGGTGAGTAAAGTTGGGCACTAAGACCTGGTCGCGGAGTGGGCACGAAGACCTGGTGTGTGAAGATGGGCAAAAGTCCAACTGGAGGAGTCGGTTGACAAAAAGGTAAATTCTCCCGAGAGGAGTAGGTGAGGACACGTTCCCCGTAGGAGGGAACATTAGGCGTCGGTTCGACCTAGGGTTCGATTTGGGAAGCCCAATGTCAGAACCAAGACAGCTCAGGCTGTAAATCAAGCTTTATTTTATATCATTTATATGTTTCTTATGTTTTGGAACTAACCCTGATTGTAGGAATAAAGGAAAGGAGATTTCTGCTACTGTGCGCCTCAATGGAGTGAGGCGCCTCACTGGGCTAGGCGCCTGTGTCGAGACACACACCCCAGTGAAGAGTTATTCCAATGCAATCAAAGCAAACTGCCACGCAAGCCTCTGGACCAAGCCAAATGAGGCACCTGTGATAACACAGGCGCCCCAGTTAGCTCAGGCACCCCAGTTGAAGGGATAAGCGCTGGCCAAGTCTGCGGATTAGAGTTCTCGCAGGATAGGTCACGTGTCAGGCGCCCCCTTCAACACAGGTGCCCCTGTGACTGATATAAATAGGGGTTCACCCCCAAGGCTTCAGAAAAACATGCTCTCTATGCACTCATTCAAGCGGTACGCTCTGACAAGCTTCGTACTCACGATTCAAGCACCGACGATGACCCGCTGCTCCGAACTTCCAACTTCTCTGGTCGTCGATAAAAGTTCATTCTTTTAAGTGCTATAATTTCATTTTAAATTCTATATTTCTACCCCAACTTGTAATCTTTTACGAAAATATAGAATTGCCCATCGTAAATGGTCAAGGACCATGGGCCTTGGAGTAGGAGCTGACCGCAACCACGAACCAAGTAAAAACAAACTGTGTTAGCTATTATTTTTGCTATTTCCGCTGCGCAATTACTCTCTTTGTCTGAAAAAAAATTTGAAATTAAGCCTCCCAAGCCTCCCCCTTTACTTAATCCTATATTCTCCCCCTTTGATCGCATCAAAATTTAAACATGTTAAGGATAAAATTAATACTAATAAGAATGTATTAAAAAATTTATTTAAGCATCCAAAATTTTTTAAAACTATTGAGAGCGTCAAAGATAATGGTTAGTTTCTAAAAAATCTAGTTTTTTAAAATTCGATCGAAAAATTATTTTTAAAATTCAAAGTCTAATTTTTGAAAAATAATTTACAAAAAATTATTTTTACTTGAAAATTACTCAAATTTTTATCGAAGTTAGAAATTTAGCAGACTCATCTCTGTAAAAATTATCAATGTAAAATCAATTTTTTTAACTTTAAGAAATAATTTTGAGTTCAAAGTTGATAATTTTAAAAAAATAATTTTGAAATTTGATTTTGACTTCAAATAAATTTGAAAATGTTTCTCAAAATTTAAAAGATAATCCATAGCTCTTATAAATCTAATTTAATGAAATTAATTTTTAAAGTATTTTTTAAATTAAAAAAATATATTTTCGAATGAAAAATCATAATAAATCTATTTAATAATTAAAAATTTTATGGATAGCTAACAGTAGACTCTATTATAAAAAATATTAAACTAATTTTTCTACAATAGTTATATGTTCGAAAAAAATTAAAATGATTAAAAATAAAGCATTAATTGCAAAAAAAAATATTAATTAACAATTGACAATCAGGTAATAAATGAAATCTAATAGTTTAGTACAGGTTTTGGTACCCAATATAAGTTTTTCCAACATGATTAATCAAAAATTTAGGTGGAATATAAATTTTAAGAATTTTATAATTTGACTTCTGTGAAATCGTAAATACCAATTTAGTCCTCCTGTATATCTAATTTTAGAACTAGAAACTTTTGAGCATTCATGATTTTTTAATATTTCAATTTCTTCCTTTAGATTTTCATTTTTATATTTTAATTTGTCAAACATTTCAAGTGGGCATGAAGAAGGTAGTTGTTTTTTTAGTTCTAGATTTTTTATTATCTAATTTATATATTGATGTCATCATTGCCTTAATACCTGAATAAAGTTTATCAGGAGGTAGAAAATATACCTCATTTACCATATCATTTTCGAAGTTCGAGGCTCTCCCTTTGTCGTTGTTATCTTTAGATGTGGCTCCCCCTTCATCGATGCTTTCTTCTTCTTCGTGGGTGGTCATTAGCACGAGTTCGGCGTGTTCTATGAGATCAGACTCATCTGATGATGATTTGTCCCATATGGCTTTTAGGTTCTTGTATTTAACCCTGTTGGATTTGTTCACCTTTAGTCTCGAGCGGTTCTCCTTAATACGCCCTTTTTCCTCACAATTGTAGCAACAGATCTTCATTTTCTTTGGGGAATATTTTTTACCCTGCACTTTATTAAGCCTTTTAGATTTGAAATATTTAGATAATTTTCTTAGCATGTATTGTTGGGGTTGCAAGGTTGCAAACATAGTCCCACATCGAAAACACATGTGAAAGATCATAGGCTTATAAGGAAAAAAATTATCTCCATTGGTATGAGGCCTTTTGGGAGAGCCCAAGAGCAAAACCATGAGGGTTTAGGCCTAAATTGAACAATATCAAACACTTGTGGAGATATCTAAATTCCTTTCGGTCGTAACAATTGGTATCAGAGTCAGGTCGCTCTTCACCGGACTAACCACCCGAAGAAGCACGCCCTAGAGCCATAATCCAGATCTTACCATATGGGTTAAGCCTTGAATAAAGGATGTGTGAGCTCCATGTCTTGATCTAGAGGACCAGACACCAGGCAGTGAAGTCCTAGTTGTTGGATCGAGAATAACGATAGAGGGGGGTGAATATCGTAAAATGTTTCGGATTTAGAGAGAGAATGCACAGCGGAAAATAAAAACACAAAGAAAGACACGAACACAAGGATTTACTTGGTTTGGAGTCGCGGTCGGCTCCTACTCCAAGGCCCACGGTCCTTGACCGTTTACTGCGAGTAATTCTATAATGCGCAAAGTGTTTTACAGAGAATGATATAGAAATTTTGCAGTAAATGAAAACAGAGTTACTCTTCGTGATCGACACCTAGTATGGATCGTACTTCGGTGCGTAAGGTCGTCGTCGGTGCTTCAATTTCGAGATGGAAGGCTTCTATAGCAGAGCGCTTGAGTTGAAGAGCGTAATAGCGTTGGAAAGATGTGTTGTTTGAAGCCTTAGGGTCGAGGGGCTATTTATAGCCTCCAGGGGTGCCCTGAACGTTAGGGGCGCCCCCCCCCCCCACGTGTTAGTCGATCCGGACAAGTCTTGGTCAGCCCTTATCCCACTTGAATAGGGCTGAGAGTTGACTGTGGGAGCCCGGGAAGCAGGGGGCGCCCGGGTTGACTCAGTCCGCTAGCTTCTTGCTGGCTTGACTCTATCTGCTTCGTTGGCTTGAGCCCGGGGCGCCCGAGGCATCCGGGGAGCCCGGGAGCACGGGGGCGCCCGGGAGCAAGGGGGCGTCCTGGAGCATAGGCTTCCGAAGCGTTTTCTTGCTAACTCTTTGTTTGGCTTTGACTTAGGGTGCTCGGGACCTCCCGGGCACCCAACCCAGCTGCTGCTCCTCTCCTTTGGAGCGTTCTGAGCTGCAGAGACTCGTTCCTTTAGTCCTGCATCCAGGGTTAGTACCAAATAAAACAAAGCAAGCATGTTAGTGCATTTTACAGCCGTAGCTGTCTTGGTTCTGACTTTGGGTCTCCAAAATGGAGCCCTATGTCGAGCCGACGCCTACTGTTCCCTCGATGGGGAATGCGTCCTCACCTACTCCTCTCAGGAGAGTTTACCTTTTGCCAACTGGCTCCTCCGGTCAGACTTTTGCCCGATGCACCTGACTAGGTCTTCGTGCCCACCTTCCGAGCAGGTCTTCGGTGCCCAGCTCCTTGCCAGGGCTTCGTGCCCAGTCCTCGACCAGGACTTCGAGCCCACCTTCCGAGCAGGTCTTCGGTGCCCAGTTCCTTGCCAGGGCTTCGTGCCCAGTCCTCGAACAGGACTTCATGCCTAGTGTACCTAGGGCTTCTTTTCCTGTACACTTAGTAAATATGTTAGATCAACATTATATCTTAACTTTTGAACCCTTTGCCATTATCAAAACACAGGTTTGACTTGGGTGCTGTCTGTACCAACAATCTCCCCCTTTTTGATTTATGGCAACTCGGTTCAAAAAGTTAAGTTAATTAAAACAGGTGATATAACAGTTTAGTTTCCTGCCCCTAGAAGGAATCTCCCCCTAGGTTTTTCAAAAGTCCGTGGGGTTTAAAAAAATTTCTAAGTCTAAAGATGGAATTGATTTTTTAACACTTAGAACATTTTTCAACAGAAGTTTTAGAAGCTATTTTTCAAAAGAAGTTTTGGTCCAAATTTTTTTTTGATTTGGACACAGAAACTTTACACTTAGAAAAATTTAAGTCAAAAACTTAGTAGAATCATTTTCTGAAGTTTAACAAAAAAATTCAATCTCTTTAGTGCTTTAGAAACTTTTCTATTCAAGATAAATACTTAGAAAAGGTTTTGAACATAGCTTGAGTTTAAGTACTTCGAAATACTTTTGTAAGCAGCTTTGGTCAAGTACTTAAAAATAATTTTGAAATTGGGTTAAGTCAAGTACTTAGAATTTTTTGAAAACAATTTAAGTCAAGTACTACTTAGAAATTTTTGAAAACAATTTAAGTCAAGTATTTTTTAAAACAATTTTGAAAAAAAAAATTAGCTTAAGTACTTTGAAAGCAGTTTTGAAAACAACACTTAGCTTAAACTTTTTGATAAGAAAGGATAAATTTTTGAATTTTGAAAAAATTTAAAGCTTCTCTCTTTTCCTATCTCTCCCCCTTTGCCACATATCAAAAGCAAAGCAGCATAGCTAAAATAAATAAATTGCATAGGGATATAACAAAAGAATAATGTGTTGTACTGAACCAATTCAAGATGTAAACTGAATCAAATCAATTGAAATTATCTCTATAGGGTCCTGTCTAACCCAATTAGCTACTAACTAACTGTTATAAACAGTAGTTTTTGTAATGCCCCAAATTTCCCTCTAGAATGATGTAATAATTGAACATGTGGCTAAGAATAAAATTATAAATTTAAAGGGGGAAATTTCGAATAAAGAAGATATTAAGTACCTTCTTGATATATGGTGAATGTGTGTGATAATTATGTTTATATGCTACATTAATATTATGCTTGACATCATGCACATGAATGAATGAATAATGATATAAATATGCATGTGTATGAACTTAAATGAGTAGCATTCTCTTGTTGGGCTTTGGTTACATGGGCTGAAGAAAATAAAAAGGAAAAGAAAGCATAAAGAAAAGGAGGTGTCAATGATTGAACCTTGGACCTGAAAGGAAAGCAAAGCCTTAAGAATATTCATGTAACCAATTCACCTAGCAAGGGAGTGCTATTAGAAGAGGATGGGAAATTGTAGATAAGTGGGAAAGAAGATGAAGAGACACAAAAAAAATTGAAGAGACACCATTAGAGAGGTGCTTGCCTCTTTACTCATCATAAAAGGCCATGAAGAGGAGGAAATGCCTAAGGTATTTCGACCAAGAAACCCCCCCCCCCTTTTCTCTCCACCAAACTCTTCCCCTTCCTCCTCTTTCTCACCGAAATCCTTGTGGCCCTTGCTACCATTTTCAAGTCATTCACCTCCTAGAGAAAACCGGACCAAAAGAAGAGAAGAACAAGAGGAGTGCTAGAGTTTAAGAGGTCTTTTCTTCTCCAAAATTTGGAGATCTTTTGGGAACATAAGCACAAGTGGTAAGACTCCCTCACCTGCAACATAATGGATTTTTATGTGTTTTTATGATTTTTATGTTTGCTTGTGATGTTGGGTGGAAGAGAATGGAAGAAAACCTTGAGGGAAGTTTCGGCCATAAAGAGGTACCCCCCCTTTTCTATGTCCAAAAAACTTAAAGGAAGAGTTCATGAAATTATTACTACCTTTTTGTAATGAATATATGATGGATACATGATGTTTAAATGCCCTCCATGATGTAAAGGACTTGGAAGAATTCGGCCAAGTCATGAAATGGATAAATGTTGATGCATGAAGTAGGCTATTGTTCTAATGATTGTTTCCTTGCTATATAAATGTTTTAGGCCACAAAATTTTGTGGAATCTATGCTAAGGGACCCCTGTAACATTCGGCCAAGGGACCTTAAATTATGCCTTAAAACAGATTTTTATAGACCTTCATGAAGTTATAGTTAAATCAAGTGATATGCATGTGATTGGGTGTTTTATTTCATGATGGAAATAATTTATACCTTAGGGTCAGTACCTTATCTAAGTTGTTTGAGACTAAACTCATGCTCCATTCTATGTATTGAGGTTTAGAAAAATGTTACATGTACCCATATGCATGATAATCCAAGTAGAACTCTAGATCATACACCTAAACTAGTGTTTGGTGAAGTACAAACTACTTTTGCACTTGTGAATGAATTCTTATGAAAAATATGCTTTTATTCCCATGTTATGTGAATGATTATGCTATGAAATCCCTACTGTGAGTTTTGACAAATTACAAGAATAAGGGTTAAGAATAGACTCGAGTACAAAGCATGCCCCTAAACTAGTGTTTAATGAAGCCTAGACTACCTTTATGCTTGTATATGACCTTAATGGTAGAATATGTTTTTGTTTACATGTTATATGAACTTTTATACCATGTTATACATACTGTGAATTTTGGCAAATTACAAGGGTAAGGGTTAAGAATAAGTGCAAGTACGATTCATGCACCCAAACTAAGGTTTAGTGAAGATTAGTCTACTCTTGTACATGCTAATGATCTCTCATGTAAATTATATTTTATTTCCATGATTGGATGACTTTTATGTCATGTTATCTAGCTATGAATTTTGGAAAAATACTGGGATGAGGGTTAAAAATAAGCTCAAGCACAAAACATGCACCTAAACTAGTGTTCAATGAAGCCTAGACTACCCTTGTGCATGTATATGATTCCATGTGTAACGTATGTTTTTATTTCCATGATTATATGACTTTTATACTATGTTATCCATGCTGTGAATTTTGGCCAATTACTAGAATAAAGGCTAAGAATAAGTTCAAGTACAATTCATGCACCTAAACTAGTGCTTAGTGGAGTCTAGACTACCAGTGTACTTGTAAATGACCTCTTATGTAATGTATGCCTTTATTCCAATGCTATGTGGGTTTTATGCTATGATATCCTTGCTATGAAGTTTCAGCCAGCATGTATTAAGATGAGAAAAGAAAGACTAAACAAACATATTGCCTTGATTAAGACAAGCATGTTATATGTATGATGTATTGATGAAACTAACATGATGGTTGCTTCACTTACATGTGTTAAAAGAAAAGTCCTTCCATGTCTTGCTATTTATGCTAATGATTATGCCATGAAAGTATGCCTATGTTTATGAATGATTGAATGTCTATAGTACGTGCAATATGAAAGAAAGAAAGAAAAAGAAAGAATGCATGTTATATATATGAAAGTATGCTTATGATTATGAATGATTGAATGTCTATAGTACATACAATATGAAAGAAAGAAAGAAAGAAAGGAATGCATGTTCTATATGAAAGAAAGAAAGAAAAGAAAAGAATGCATGTATGTATTTTACTTTAAAGATTGGCTTGTACCGGATCTTGAAAAGATCCACGGTTCCGGACTACCGATGATGCTGTCCCTAGGCTGAAAGATAGTAAGCCTAGAATGTAGACCCCTATAGGTCGGGATTAGCTACCTCACATCCTACATAGGGGTATGCGCGCAAAAGAAAGAATGGGTACAAAGCCGGGGACCCCAAAGAAGATGATGTATATGATTTTAAAGTATTATTTACTATGTTTTCTAAAAGAGCATCCTAATGTTTTGAAATGCACATGTTCTATGTTTATATGTCTTCATGTATCTTATGTGCCTTATGGATTTTATGCTATCCATGAAATGTTATATGTTTTAAAATGCATGCGACGTATGGATTTAGTGAGTAGGAAAGTGCTTACTAAGTTTTATACTTATAGTTTGTTTGCTTATGTTGCAGACCAACATAGAAATTTCTGAGGAATGGGCAGCTGCAGGAAGGGCTAATGTGTGTGGTGGTGACTTGACTGATCGATATACTTTAGTGTTATCTATAGACTTAGTTCTTATTTCTAATAAGACATATGTTGCTACTTTATGCATGATACTTGCTAGTTCTTTTGGAGTTTATTTAAGTATGGATGCTATTAGATGTTACATGATGTTATTACTTCCTTATCGTTGCACATGCTATTAGTTATGTTTCATTTCCGCTGCAATGTTAGATTCATACGCAATGATATAAGTAAGTAAGAAAAAAAAAAGGTTAAAGGTAACGCGCCGCCTAACGGTAAGGGGCGGGCGTTACAGTTTTCGCTAGGGTTAGTCAAGTTAAGTGTTCTGTTCAAGTTAGATATTCTAAACTTGACACTTAACCTGATTACTGTTTAAGTTCTACTTAGTGCCCCAATTACTGCAGATGCACTAATCTACATCTTGAATTAAGGCAAAGACCTAAGCATCTCAACCCATTCTAGGTTATCAGTCAAAAGTACCCTAAGGTGCTTGTGAGATGCTGGCTTCTAAATCTATAGGTGCATGCAGTTCTAGGGTTAGGGCCTAGGCTAAGTCCATTTGCGAAAAAGTCCTAGTTTTGAAGGGGGTAGTTTTTAAAAATAAAACTAAGTCGAAAAATTATTAAAAAGAAAAAGCTAAAAAGATTTTTCAAACTAATTAAAAGCTGATTAAGTAAAGCGGTTTTTAAAATTATTTTAAAAACTGAAAAAGCCAGTAAAGCAATTTAAAAATCAAAAAATAGAGTAAACCTATTCTACCAAGCATAATCCTAACTGCCTTCTTAGTGAGCTGAACTCAGACTCAGGTAGGGGTTTGGTGAATATGTCAGCTAAGTTAGATTTTGAGTCTACATGCTTAAGGACTATCTCACCCCTGGCTACATGATCTCTCACAAAGTGGTGTTTAACTTCTATGTGATTAGTTCTGGAATGTTGGATTAGATTTTTAGTTAGATTAATTGAGCTTATATTGTCAAAGAAGACCTGAGTTTGGGTGTAATTAAGTTGGAAGTCCTTAAGAGTGTGCATCATCCATAATAGTTGTGCTACACACTCTCATAAGGCAACATACTCAGCTTCAGTCATGGATAGAGCTACACAGTGTTGTTTTCTGCTGCACCAACTTACTAGACTATTTCTTAACAGTTGGCAGCTTCCACTTGTGCTCTTTCTGTCTAATTTACAACCAGCGTAGTCAGAATCTGAGTATCCTGACAAATCGAAGGTTGAGGTCCTAGGATACCAAATTCCTACATTTAGGGTGCCCTTAATATATCTTAGTATTCTTTTTAGGGCTGCTAAGTGCGTTTCCTTAGCACAGGTTTGGTATCTAGCACACATTCCTACAGCAAAAAGGATATCAGGTTTGCTGGCTGTAAGATACAGTAGACTTCCAATCATACTCCTATAAAGTTTAAGATCTATTGGTTTACCATCAGGGTCACTATCTATTTTTACATTTGTGACCATTGGGGTACTTATGCTTTTAGAGTTATCCATTTTAAATTTCTTTATTAACTCTTTAGCATATTTGGATTGATGGACATAGTTTCCATCCCTAGTTTGTTTAATTTGTAACCCTAGAAAGAAGTTAAGCTCACCAACTAAGCTCATTTCAAACTCATTTTCCATTATTTTACCGAATTCTTTTAAGAAATTTGAGTTAGTAGACCCAAAGATTATGTCATCGACGTAGATTTGGGCAATAAAGATTTCTTTTCCTAAGGTTTTAATAAATAGGGTTGAGTCAATTTGTCCTTGTTTAAATTCTTTAGAAATTAAGTAGGTTGATAAACGTTCATACCAGGCCCTAGGTACTTGTTTTAGTCCATAAAGTGCTTTAGTAAGTTTGTAAACATGGTCAGGTCTTTCTAAGTCCTCAAAACCAGGGGGTTGTCCTACATAAACTCCTTCCTTAATGAATCCATTTAGAAAGACTGACTTTACATCTATTTGGTATAGTTTAAATCCTTTATGGGATGCAAAGGCTAATAACATCCTAATGGACTCAAGTCTAGCTACCGGGGCATAGGTTTTGTCATAATCTAACCCTTCTACCTGACTGAATCCTTTCGCTACTAAGCGGGCTTTATTTCTGACTATCTCTCCTTGATCATTTAACTTATTCCTAAAAACCCACTTAGTGTCAATGATGGATTTGCCCTCAGGTTTAGGTACTAGTTCCTAGACTTGGTTCCTTTCAAATTGGGCTAATTCTTCTTGCATAGCTATGATCCTAGTTTTTCTAGAACTTGGTTCAGCCTCGGGTCCGGCTGGTCGGTTTGGTTCATTATTTGATTCAACTCTTTGAGCTGGTTCAATTATTGGTTCAATAATTGGTTCATTTGACTCACTAGTTGGTTCAATAGTTAGTTCGTTTATGGGTTCAATTAAAGATTCACCAATTTGTTGAGTGTCTTCTTGATAATCAGGATCAGGTATGGCTTCCTCTATAGTCTTAGGTTCGATTTTTGAAATCATTGCTATCTGACTAAGGTTTCTATAGGAAGACCTAGTTCTGACTCCTAAAGTTGGATCACCCACAATTTGATCAGTAGGGTGACTAAGTCTGGGTTTCTTGGCTTTTCTAGAACTTGGTTCAGCCTCAGGTCCGGCTGGTCGATTTGCTTCAATATTTGGTGCAATGTTTGGTTCAACATTTGGTTCAATTGACTCAGAAGTTGGTGTTGGTGCAGAAAGCACCATATCGAACCTTGTTTTGATATTGGCAAAGGATTCAAAGTTAAGTTTATTTGTGATCTAATGTTGTTACTCGAGTGTGCAGGAAAAGTCCTAGCGAAGGGCTGCTAGGCACCTGGCGAAGGGCTGCCAGGAAACAAAGTCCTAGCGAAGGGCTGCTAGTCACCAAGTCCTAGGGAAGGGCTGCTAGGCAACTAGCGAAGGGCTGCTAGGCAACTAGCGAAGGGCTGCTAGTCACCAAGCCCTAGCGAAGGAATGCTAGGCACCGGGCGAAGGGCAGCTCGGCATCCAAGACCTGACAATGGACCGTCAGGTAAAAGTCCAACCAAAGGAACGGTTGGCATCAGGTAAATTCTCCCGAGAGGAGTAGGTGAGGACGCGTTCCCCGTCTAGGGAACAGTAGGCGTCGGTTCGACCTAGGGCTCCATTTTGGAGACCAAAGTCAGAACCAAGACAGCTAAGGCTGTATAAACTAATAATTAATTGCTGTATTGTGTTTTGGACTAACACTGGATGCAGGACCGAAGGAACGTGTGTCTGCAACTCAGATAGCCTCAAAGGAGTGAGGCAGAAGCTGAGCAGGGCGCCCTGAGTGTCCAGGGCGCCCCCAAGGTGAACCAGAACCAAGTGAAGCAAAAAGGGCTTCGGCTGCTTACTGGGCAGGGCGCCCTCAGCAGCCAGGGCGCCCTCAGCAGCCAAGGCGCCTTGGGCCCAGGTCTGCGAAGCTTCATCTTTATCCACAGCCGAGATTTCTGCGCGGAAGAAGTCAGGCAAGGCGCCCTCTGCGACCAGGGCGCCCCCAGAGTCAAATTTATCCCTATTCGGATGGGATAACTGTTGACTGAGCTAAATCCGGATCGGCTGACACGTGGCAGGGCGCCCCCAACGTCCAGGGCGCCCCTAGGTGCTATAAATAGCACCCAACGCCCAAGCCTTGAGACATCACTTCTATTCAACGCCTCAAAGCTCTTCAGCTCTCGCGACTTGCTCCGGAAACCTTCCAACACGAGCCGACGACGTCCTGCTGCTCCGAGAAATTCGATCTACTTCAGGCGTCGGTAAAGAAGAGCGTGTTTTGTTTACTGCACTTATTTCTTTTAATCAAATTATTGTAAACTGTTTTGCGCCTATATAGAATTGCCCAAAGTAAACGGTCAACGACCGTGGGCCTTGGAGTAGGAGTCGACACAGGCTCCGAACCATGTAAAACCTCCCGTGTTTGCGTTGTGTGTTTTTAACTTCCGCTGTGCAATTGCTCTTTACGTAAATCCGAAATTTCGGATTTACGTAAAGAGCAATTGCACAGCGGAAGTTAAAAACACACAACGCAAACACGGGAGGTTTTACATGGTTCGGAGCCTGTGTCGACTCCTACTCCAAGGCCCACGGTCGTTGACCGTTTACTTTGGGTAATTCTATATAGGCGCAAAACAGTTTACAATAATTTGATTAAAAGAAATAAGTGCAGTAAACAAAACACGCTCTTCTTTACCGACGCCTGAAGTAGATCGAATTTCTCGGAGCAGCAGGACGTCGTCGGCTCGTGTTGGAAGGTTTCCGGAGCAAGTCGCGAGAGCTGAAGAGCTTTGAGGCGTTGAATAGAAGTGATGTCTCAAGGCTTGGGCGTTGGGTGCTATTTATAGCACCTAGGGGCGCCCTGGACGTTGGGGGCGCCCTGCCACGTGTCAGCTGATCCGGATTTAGCTCAGTCAACAGTTATCCCATCCGAATAGGGATAAATTTGACTCTGGGGGCGCCCTGGTCGCAGAGGGCGCCTTGCCTGACTTCTTCCGCGCAGAAATCTCGGCTGTGGATAAAGATGAAGCTTCGCAGACCTGGGCCCAAGGCGCCTTGGCTGCTGAGGGCGCCCTGGCTGCTGAGGGCGCCCTGGCTGCTGAGGGCGCCCTGGCAGCTGAGGGCGCCCTGCCCAGAAAGCAGCCGAAGCCCTTTTTGCTTCACTTGGTTCTGGTTCACCTTGGGGGCACCCTGGACACTTAGGGCGCCCTGCTCAGCTTCTGCCTCACTCCTTTGAGGCTCTCTGAGTTTCAGACACACGTTCTTTCGGTCCTGCATCCAGGGTTAGTCCAAAACACAATACAGCAATTAATTATTAGTTTATACAGCCTTAGCTGTCTTGGTTCTGACTTTGGTCTCCAAAATGGAGCCCTAGGTCGAACCGACGCCTACTGTTCCCTCGACGGGGAACGCGTCCTCACCTACTCCTCTCGGGAGAATTTACCTGATGCCAACCATCCCTTTGGTTGGACTTTTGCCTGACGGTCCTTTGTCAGGTCTTGGATGCCGAGCTGCCCTTCGCCCGGTGCCTAGCATTCCTTCGCTAGGGCTTGGTGACTAGCAGCCCTTCGCTAGTTGCCTAGCAGCCCTTCGCTAGGACTTGGTGACTAGCAGCCCTTCGCTAGTTGCCTAGCAGCCCTTCGCTAGGACTTTGTTTCCTGGCAGCCCTTCGCCAGGTGCGTAGCAGCCCTTCGCTAGGACTTTGTTTCCTGGCAGCCCTTCGCCAGGTGCCTAGCAGCCCTTCGCTAGGACTTTTCCTGCACACTCGAGTAACAACATTAGATCACAAATAAACTTAACTTTGAATCCTTTGCCAATATCAAAACAAGGTTCGATATGGTGCTTTCTGCACCAACAATCTCCCCCTTTTTGATTTATGGCAACACAATTCAAAGTTAAGTAAAAATTAAAAATTACAACATTTTAATCAAGAAGGTTAAGACTAATAAAACATAGCAATTCTGAACAGTCTAAAACCAATGTAGCAATTCTGAACAGTCTAAAACCAATGTAATCTGAATAGAAGAAAAAATTTCTCATACTTAACACTTAACTTTGACCTTTCAAAATAATTCAATTAAATAAAATTCAACTTAATTATTCTTAATTAATCTCAAATTCAACTTAATCACTCTCAACTAATTAATCTCAAATTCAACTTAATCACTCTCAACTAATTAATCTCAAATTCAACTTAATCACTCTCAACTAATTATTCTCAAAATTCAACTTAATTATTCTTAATTATTCTCAACTAATTATTCTCAAAATTCGATTCAATCATTTATTTTCAAAATTAAAATATTTGTCTCACACAATCCATAAGGTTAACATGCTTGACCACGTAGAACTAGGTGAGACATCTAGGACCTAAAAGCATAAATCAATATCCTTTCAAATAAAAAAAAATGTGTTTTCAAAAGTAATTCAAACTTAACTCTAATTTTTAATTTAGTGTACTGTACCCTACTTTTTCATTTATCACATTTTTTTTGTCAAATATCACAATTAATAGAGTCTAGGGCTTATTCTGATTTAGTCAAAATAGTCAACCCTAGTCCACATAGTCAAACCTGGTCAACACTGAAGTCCCTTAAGGAACTTAGATAAAAGACAGACTGTGTCGGATACAGAGGGAGTTCTTCTTAATTTTTTTCGAAAAATTCAAATTTTTCAAAAACCTTATGCTTTTAAACTTATTCAAAAACCCTCGATATTATTATCTCGCTGAAAAATTATCATCATGATTTTCGAAAACTGTGCTATCATTTCAAGTTATGTTTTCAAAAATTTATCTTGAAAGTTATCATACTCAGAAGATTGTTCAAAATTATTCTTTTAATTTCAATAAACCCTAAAGACACAGAGGAAGGTCCACTTCATGATCTACAAGGACTCCTAGGATGTGTCAAATTTAGGGGGAGTTTGAGTCAAAAGAAGAATTTCTGAAATATTTTTTTTTGTAATTATTTGTTTTGAAGTTATTAGATAATTCTTATAATTTAAATCAAACCCTAAAACTCAGAGGAAGATCGCTTGTAGTCAACAAGCTTCCTAGGACTGAGTCAAGCTTAGGGGGAGATTAAATTAAAAGAATTATTGAACATTTTTTCAAAATTATATGTTCTCATGCACTACACTTTTTAAATCCTGTTGAAAACATAAATAAATTTTCTTTCAAAATACTATTCTTTTACATCATTTTGCTTATATATACTATCACTTTCAAAATTTTGCTTGACTTTAGAATACTTTTGAAAATAATATTAAAACTTTTTCTTAAAAGTACTTATATTTTTTTAAAAAAATGCATAATATTTTTCAAAAGTACTTATATTTTTCAAAATATGCATAACATCTTTCAAAAGTACTACTATTTGTCAAAAGTACTAATACTTTCCAAGGTACTAATGTTTACAAAGTACAAATATTTTTTCTGTTTCAAAAGTGGAATTTAAGCTTTTGCTATGTTTTCAAGAATTATACTAAGTAATTCTTTTTCAAAACTCATAGGCTCTGATACACAAACTTTCTCTTAAAACTTATTTCAAAATATAGTTCTTTATTGATATATATAGCAAAGGGGGAGAGCAAGCAAGAGAGAAAGGAATTTTAGTTAAACTTGTATCTCCTTTTTCAAAAAGCAAAAATTTCTAAGTGTTTCAAATTTTTTTAGGTGCATTTTTTTGAAAAATTCTTCTTAGTAAACAAAATTTGTCTGAGCAAAAACTGGTTGAAAATTATGGCAAATGTTTGTTTTAGTGAAAAACTTGTCTAGAAATTTTTTAAGATTTTGGTTTTCAAAATACACAAAGTATTCCCAATTCTCAAAGTTGAACCATTGGTTAGGGAAAGTTAGCTTCCAAATTTTGCCTAAGTAAAATTCTTTTTGCAAAGCCAAGCAAAAGTTTTGTAACAAAATTTAGGTTTGCAAAAACTTTTAAAACTTTACCTTGGTCACTCATGTTTGTTTTTGATATATGTCAAAGGGGGAGGAAAGGTCAAAGTTAAGTGTTAAGTATGAGAAATTTTTTCTTCTGTTCAGATTACATTGGTTTTAGACTGTTCAGAATTGCTACATTGGTTTTAGACTATTCAGAATTGCTATGTTTTATTAGTCTTAACCTTCTTGATTAAAATGTTGTAATTTTTAATTTTTACTTAACTTTGAATTGTGTTGCCATAAATCAAAAAGGGGGATATTGTTGGTGCAGAAAGCACCATATCGAACCTTGTTTTGATATTGGCAAAGGATTCAAAGTTAAGTTTATTTGTGATCTAATGTTGTTACTCGAGTGTGCAGGAAAAGTCCTAGCGAAGGGCTGCTAGGCACCTGGCGAAGGGCTGCTAGTCACCAAGTCCTAGCGAAGGGCTGCTAGTCACCAAGTCCTAGCGAAGGGCTGCTAGGCAGCTAGCGAAGGGCTGCTAGTCACCAAACCCTAGCGAAGGAATGCTAGGCACCGGGCGAAGGGCAGCTCGGCATCCAAGACCTGACAAAGGACCGTCAGGCAAAAGTCCAACCAAAGGAACGGTTGGCATCAGGTAAATTCTCCCGAGAGGAGTAGGTGAGGACGCGTTCCCCGTCGAGGGAACAGTAGGCGTCGGTTCGACCTAGGGCTCCATTTTGGAGACCAAAGTCAGAACCAAGACAGCTAAGGCAGTATAAACTAATAATTAATTGTTGTATTGTGTTTTGGACTAACCCTGGATGCAGGACCGAAGGAACATGTGTCTGCAACTCAGAGAGCCTCAAAGGAGTGTGGCAGAAGCTGAGCAGGGCTCCCTGAGTGTCCAGGGCGCCCCCAAGGTGAATCAGAACCAAGTGAAGCAAAAAGGGCTTCGACTGCTTACTGGGCAGGGCACCCTCAGCAGCCAGGGCACCCTCAGCAGCCAGGGCGCCCTCAGCAGCCAAGGCGCCTTGGGCCCAGGTCTGCGAAGCTTCATCTTTATCCACAGCCGAGATTTCTGCGCGGAAGAAGTCAGCCAAGGCGTCCTCTGCGACCAGGGCGCCCCCAGAGTCAAATTTATCCCTATTCGGATGGGATAACTGTTGACTGAGCTAAATCCGGATCGGCTGACACGTGGCAGGGCGCCCCCAACGTGCAGGGCGCCCCTAGGTGCTATAAATAGCACCCAACGCCCAAGCCTTGAGACATCACTTCCATTCAACGCCTCAAAGCTCTGCAGCTCTCACGACTTGCTCCGGAAACCTTCCAACACGAGCCGACGACGTCCTGCTGCTCCGAGAAATTCGATCTACTTCAGCCGTCGGTAAAGAAGAGCGTGTTTTGTTTAATGCACTTATTTCTTTTAATCAAATTATTGTAAACTGTTTTGCGCCTATATAGAATTGCCCAAAGTAAACGGTCAACGACCGTGGGCCTTGGAGTAGGAGTCGACACAGGCTCCGAACCAAGTAAAATCTCCCGTGTTTGCGTTGTGTGTTTTTAACTTCCGCTGTGCAATTGCTCTTTACGTAAATCCGAAAATTTACCGATATTCACCCCCCCTCTATCGGTTTTCTCGATCCAACAGTTGGTTCAATAGTTAGTTCATTTAAGGGTTCAATTAAAGGTTCAACTGTTTGTTCATTATCTTCTTGATCAGTTTTTGATGAAGTTAGATCTGGATTATCAGATTTTGAGTTGATTTCTTCATCAAATTTTAAATTTGTTGTTTCTTTAATTTTCTTAGTTTGTTTGTTGTAAACCCTATAGGCTCTACTTGTGGTTGAATATCCTAGGAAGATGCCTGGGGTTAACTTAGACTGGAATTTACCTAGATAGTCCTTGGTGTTTAGGATATGGACTTTGCACCCAAAGACCCTTAGGTAGTGTAGGTTTGGAAGTCTATGGTAGTATAATTCATAGGGTGTTTTATTGTGTCGTTTGTTAATTAGTACCCTATTTTGGATGTAGCAAGCCGTACTAATTGCTTCTGCCCAATATTGGTTAGCTAAGTTGAATTCATTGAGCATAGCCCTAGCGGCTTTCTGTAGGGTTTTATTTTTCCTTTCGACTATGACATTTTGCTGAGGGGTTCTAGGACACGAAAATTCATGTATATACCCATTTACCTTACTAAATTCCTCGAATCGTTGATTTTCAAATTCTCTCCCGTGGTCACTCCTAATCTTTTGTTTTTTTGTATCATTTTGATTTTCAATTAACTTACAAAAGTCATTAAATAGGTTTAGGGTTTCATCTTTGGTCTTTAGAAACCTAACCCAGGTAAACCTAGAGTAATCATCAACTATTACTAAGCAATACCGGTTTTCGCTTAGTGACTTGGCTCCATGTGAATCAAATAGGTCAAGGTGCAGGAGCTCAAGTGTGGTTTGAGTTAGATCAGATTGAATTAGTTTGTGATTAAACCTGGTTTGTTTACCTTGATTACATGATTCACATATTATGTTTTCATGATTTTTAATTTTAGGGATACCTTTAATTAGGCCAAGTTGGGTGATTTTCAAAATTATTCTCAAATTTGTGTGACCTAATCTCCTATGCTAGAGGTTTGATTGTTCTAACTGAGTTAACATGCACTTAGGTACTAGAGGTAGGTTTATAGTGTAAACATTATTTTTCCTAGTGCCCTTAAGCATGATTTCTGAGTCTTGCATGTTTCTAATCAGGCAGTTAGAATTGGTAAAGGTAACTACATAAGCAGTATCACACAATTGACTTATGCTAAGCAAGTTAAATTTAAAATTTTCAACCAAAAGAACTTTCTTAATAACAAAGTCAGATTTAAGTTCAATATTACCTGACACAATCACCTTAAGTGTAGCATTGTTGCCAAATGCTACTGAGCCTAGGTTTTCGAACTTGAGTTTGGTGAATTTCAATTTATCCCCAGTCATGTGGCTGGAGCATCCGCTATCCAACATCCATTGGTCCAAATCATTATGTTCCTACACATAAAGAGTTTTGTTGATTTGGATCCAATTAGAATCATGAATAGCCTAAATTGATTTTCACAGCCTACTGTAAGGATCGTATGTGTCCGCTAGAGGGGGTGAATAGCGTTTCTTCGGCTTGTTCTTCCTACGTTGTTAGTATGTGAAGCGGAAACAATAATATTAAACAATAACAACGAAGAAATCATTGCTAACAAACCTATTTACTTGGTATCCACCCCGGCCGGGTGACTAATCCAAGAATCCGTCGGTGGATCACTCCCCGGATAACCTCCGGCTAGCTCTCGTCGCTCCTTGTGAGTGGAGAAACCTCACCACAACACCTTTGACAACCTTGAGCCCAAAGACTACTAACTTGCCTTTAACCAAGACAAGTTTCGTCAAGAGACTCAGCCACCACGAAGTCCTCTTTAAATAGGACTCGGGGCTGATTTCTCGCTACCAGTCGCCTGCCGCCAGGGCAGTCGACTGGTGCCAGCCAAATTCGACCATTGCACCTCAACGTTCGAATTCTCAGCCAGCTCACCAGCCACCTACCAGTCGACTGACCCCAGGGCAGTCGACTGGTCCCTAGCTGAAACCCTTCCCGAGTACATTCACACAGCACTCGACTCTCACGACTCGACTGACTCCTCCTCCACAGGCTCGACTATTGCCTTCACGCCCTCTTCATCTTTAGCTCCCGTCCCTCGGATGCACGCAAGCCTCCAGCTTGCCTCCATGCCATCCTTCACGCATGTCTCGAAGTCCGCGCCCATCAGCTCATCGTCCCTGCTCTCCAAGGTCCCTCGGTTGAGCATACAAGCCTCCAGCTTGCCTCCATGCCATCCTTCACCGTACCGAGGCCATCCAGTCAAGTCCATATGTGTAACCTGTACAACCTGTACACTCAACATACACAAATAAGTACACAAGGGTAAACCTAACTTAAACCCTTTGCCCAAACATCAAAACCTATGGTCACTCCGGACCATCTTGGGGTCAATTGCTCCGACAATCTCCCCCTTTTTGATGTTTGGCAATCCGTTTAAGTTAGGGAAAGCAAAACAGTAGTCAATAGAAAAAATAATGCATATGCAATGCAAAACTGGATCCTATCCCAAGGCATCCTACACCTAACCTTCCAAGTTAGGATTTTTTACCACCTAACTCTCCAAGTTAGGATTTTCACCACCTAACCCTCAAGTTTGGACTTTTTACCACCTAACCCCCCAAAGTTAGGAATTTAGACCAAAATGGGCTTTTTAAAGCTTTTCCCAAGCTCCCCCTACATTGGACTTACAAAGGCTTTTTAAGAACCTTTCCCAGGTTTTCCTTACGCCAACAATGGAGCAATCATGCTCCCCCTAAAACTTAGCTCCCCTAAACCTAGGGTTTCTAGCAAAGGTATGTTTGGTTTCCCACTTAAACCCAACATCTCTCCCCCTTTGCCATACATCAAAAGACCCCAATAATATCCCAAGTATCGGTTCTTTCAATCCCCAATGATCCTAAACACAGTGTATTAAGCCCCCATACACTTGTTTCCTATCATTTGGACACCAAACCAGCTGCTGATACACTCATCAGCCCTGTGCAGTGGACTGCCCCCAGGCCAGTCGACTGATACTATGAATATCAGACTTTTCTGGCCAAATTCAGAATTGCACCAGAAATTTCACAAATCTCCAAAAATTTCCAAATTTCATGGAGAACTTTGTGGTACCCATACCTACTTGGAAAAAATACATTTCACCATGTATCTATTACCATTCCCATATTGGACACAAAACCCAAAATTTTCAATGAAAATTAAGGCAAACAAGGAGGCACCCTCCCCCTTCACCAATGCCTTCTCCCAATTTCCATTTTCCAAGGTAAAGTTCTAACCAACTTACCACCCTAATACCAAGTTAGATTCTACCCAATCTAACAACCAAGTTCTTCTCCCTTGGCCACCATTTAAGAATTGCCCCCAAGCAACCTTATCCTTGGTGCCAACAAGAACTCAACACAACCTTAAACACTCTAAGGGTTTGCAAGCACACTTGTTAGGATATACCCTATCCTTGAAAAATATGATTTCATGAAAATGTCAAGTGTGCTTGACTTTTGGTACAATTCCTAATTTCCTCAAAGGATTGACATTTCGTATCAATTTGCAAATGTTTCTCTAATTCCATGTGTTTGCCAACGCTAATCATCATAATTCGACACATAAAATTGTCCTCAATTCATTTCTTTATTCATATCCTTAATATGATGAAAATTTCCCTTGAATTCCATGATACCCATATAGTTTCATTTCATACAATCCATTAAACCATGAGTCAAACCTTAACTCAACCAGTATAATTAAGGACTTTAATTTAGACATCATATTCTATCATCCACTAGCCATTTTCCTACTTCAGCCTTCAGACCAGTCGACTGCCCCCGGGGTAGTCGACTCCCAAAACTCACAGAATGATTTAGGGCTCTTACCAGTCGACTGCCCCTAGGGCAGTCGACTGATACCTGAATTTCAGGTTTTTCAGCCCAATTTCAGTAATGCCTAGATAATTCCACAAATCTCCAAAAATTATGAAATTTCGTGGGGAGATTTGTGGGGCCAATGTCTATTTGAGAAAAATACGTTTCTAAACAAATGTACTCTGAATCCCAAGATTGGCATGAAATCTAACTTATCTTAAAGTGTATCATTAAAACTCATCCCAAAAGTCTCAATTGTGATTTCTCCTTGATGTATCTTCCAATACTTGGTCACAATTCATTTTTATCAGTGAATTACATGGTACTCACACATTAAAACCTAATTTTACCAATTATAACGTCATTCTCACCATTCTCTCCCTAAAACTCCATCTAATGTGCCAAAACTTAGGATTAAGACTTAGCCAAGTCTTCCAACCCTTTTTTTTGGCACATTTCACCTAATTTCCTAGGAGAGAAACTTTTGAGATCCATTTACCATGGACCCCAAAGGCTTCTAGAGCTCCCCCTTGAGCTCTGAGCCCCAGCCACCTCCCTAGGTGACTCAATCCACACTAAGCCACACCGGTGTGCCCCCGGAGACTCTTGGCCTACAAAGTGAACCTTCTTAACCTTGGACACCTTGTCCTTAGTTAAGTCACCCTTTCTACCCTTGGATGGCATTCCCTTGCCATCCTTGGACTTACCCTTCTTACCATGATTGTATGCCTCCCCAGCATACTTCTTTTGGTTGGCCTTGGAGGTCTTAGACCGGTATCCCAATCCCGATCTATCGTAGTTGGATTTCAAACTACCCAACACCATGTCTAGGCCCTTAGATCCAACCATGAACCTTTCTAGGGCCTTTTCTAATGTATCAAGTCTTGCCCTCAAGACTTGATTTTCCCTTGCCAAGTCACTAACTTTGGTTTCCATAGATCCACCTTGGACATTCCTAGGCCTACCCTCCTTTCTAGGCACATTCCTCCCCTTTTTGTGATTAGTGTCATGATCCTTAGGTACAAAGGTCCTAGGTTGATCATGATGCATGCTTTTCCTAGGGTTATGATCTACCTTGTTAACCCTAGTCCTATCATTATATTTAAATCTGAAATTGTGCAACATTAAGCAATTTTCATCAATCCTAGCATGTATGAATGAATGATTAACATGATTTTTATCATGCATGCAGGAATTTGAATTTGAATTAAATCTTGGCTTAAGGTTAGAAGTTACCTTCCTTACCTTTGGAGTCCCTCCTTGATGTGGGATTCTTCTCTTCTTTCTCCCATCTCCTCAAGTGCTCCATTTTCTTTAGCTCACTTTTCTTTAGGCACTTGGTGTGGTAGTTCCCCATTTCTCCACATGTGAAACATCTAATCTCCTTTTTCTTTTCTTGGGCTCCTCCAATCCTACAACCCACGTTAGATTTAAATCGAATGGACTCGGGTTTAGATTTTACCTCCTTCTTACCTTTTGGGCACTTGTCCTTGTAGTGCCCCTTTTCGTTGCAACCAAAGCATGTGATGCGCTCCTTCGATTTAGCTTTGGTGGAGGTGGAGACTAGGTTGACTTCTTCAACCTTGGATGATGTAGATTCTTCTTCTTGATCTGACATTGAATTGGGTCTCTCCTCCCCCTCAATCCTTGAGGTGGAGACCTCTTCCTCTTCTTCTCTTGAGGAGGTTAATGATCTTTCACTTAATTCCTCCTTCTCACTTGAAGAGGTTGACACTTCCTTTTCTTCTTCTTCTTCTTCTTCTTGACCACTTTGACTTTTCTCCTTGAGCTCTTGAGCATGTGTAGGACTTTCATGATACTCTTTCACATTACTCCATAATTCACATGCACTTTGATACTCCCCTACACCATTTAACACATTAGTAGGTAAAATATTGATCAATACATCTATTACCTTCTTATTTGCCAGAAATTGTTCTTGTTGCTCTTTGTCCCAATATCTAGGACGAAGCTTCTTCCCGTGCTTGTCCTTTGGAACTTCGAAGGGGTCTTTAAGCGCGATTCGGCATGCCCAATCCATTCCGAACCACGTCTCGATCCTCGCCCGCCAATAGTTGAAATCCTCGTGGTCGTAGGCCGGCGAAGTGTAGATGTCGTCCCCTAGTGGACCTTCTCCTTCCATTTTCCTCTAGCGTGTACTCCCTCGGCGGTTAGTCTGATCAAGAGCGGTCCTTCGCTATGATACCAACTGTAAGGATCGTATGTGTCCGCTAGAGGGGGGGGTGAATAGCGTTTCTTTGGCTTGTTCTTCCTACGTTGTTAGTATGCGCAGCGGAAACAATAATATTAAACAATAACAACCAAAATATCATTGCTAACAAACCTATTTACTTGGTATCCACCCCGGGCGGGTGACTAATCCGAGAATCCGTCGATGGATCACTCCCCGGATAACCTCCGGCTAGCTCTCGTCGCTCCTTGTGAGTGGAGAAACCTCACCACAACACCTTTGACAACCTTGAGCCCAAAGACTACTAACTTGCCTTTAACCCAGACAAGTTTCATCAAGAGACTCAGCCACCACGAAGTCCTCTTTAAATAGGACTCGGGGCTGATTTCTCGCTACCAGTCGACTGCCCCAGGGCAGTCGACTGGTGCCAGCCAAATTCGACCGTTGCACCTCAACATTCGAATTCTCAGCCAGCTCACCAGCCACCTACCAGTCGACTGCCCCCAGGGCAGTCGACTGGTCCCTAGCCGAAACCCTTCCTGAGTACATTCACACAGCACTCGGCCCTCACGACTCGACTGACTCCTCCTCCGCAGCCTCGACTATTGTCTTCGCGCCCTTTGTTGGGACCGAGTGCACATTGACATGGATGCGGGTTCGTAATTTTAAAATTAATTACGTGCAGCGGAAGGTTTAGCATAAATAATTTCTCAAATTATTTAACCACACATCTAAGCATGCAACTTTATCTTGTGTAGACATGATCATATATTTAAAATTTTGTAGAAACGTAAACTAATTTACGTATTAACTCACTTAACTCGAAGGAAGGGATGAGATCCAACCGTAAGCGTCCCTCGGAAGCTCCGCCTCTATTCGCGTCCATGCCGAGTATCTTCAGGATGACTTCGCAAAGCCATGAGTTTCGTGTTCTTGAGAACTACTAGATTCTCCGAGAACGCGACAAGAAAACCAAGAGAGAAGTAATCACATCAGAAAAACTCACTACCAAGGTTGGCCGGAATCACAATTTCGGCGAGGAGGAAGATGACTTGCGCCCAATCCCAAGGTGATAATGGCCGGAGAGGAAGATCGTCCCAACAGAAGAACTTAGTCGCCTCGGTGCTTCTCCTTGTGCTCATGGCAAGAAGATGGGAGAAGAGCCTTGTGGCCGTCCAAGAGAAAGAAGGGAGGAGATCGGAGAGAGCCCAGGCAAGAATACTTCGATTGATTTCCAAGCCTTGCCTTGGGTCCTTTATATAGTGGCCTCTCAACCGCCAAGTCTTTTTTTTCTTATGGAATAAATTTTCTATGACTTATTCCATCATGCCAAGTTTTATCATATTTTAATTCATGATAAAAACCGACCAAGTCTCCTTTTTTTCTTATGAAATAAATTTTCTTATCATGGTAAATCAATCCTTGATTGATTTTATAAAATAAAATAAACCAATCCATTGTTCATTTTAATTTCCATGAAAAATAAACCAAACCTTGGTTTATTATATAAAAATTTATAACATCCATAATTTTATAAAACAAACCACACTTGGTTTATTTTATAAATTGAACCAAAAATTTGGTTCTCTCCCTTTGTTGTGGTCGGCCAAGCAAAGAGGATGGAGACTCTCTTTGGCCGGCCCATCCAAGCCACGCCCCAATGAATTAAACTTATTTAATTCATCTATTAAGTCTTCAAAAGACTTAGCCATTTTACGCTTCAAATGCATCCCTAAAAAATTCAGATTTGACTTATCGTTTGGCTTAACCAAACCTAATCTCTCTTGATTGGAAAATCCAATTTTCAACTCGTTTTAAATCCCTCGGATTACTCGTAGTGCGTGTGACAAATAGGCTTTCGATTTATGTTGGCCGTCTATAATTAATCAATTATAGAATGATCATGAGTGGCACCTAGTAGTACATCATGATCCCCAATTAATCGAAAGATCAACGGTTGACCTCAGAAACAATTCTGAAACCCTTCAGCAGCTATAATGAATCGTGCCACATTCCCTTCACAATCTTATAGCCACTTAGTTCAGGACATGGTCTATGTGTGTCAGTCCCCACTAGGCTGACTACGTCACACCTAGCCCAAGTAACGTTTTCTCGTCCTACGGATTATAATTACTCTCATGTTTCTGAGAGATTCATACTCGGAACATGTCATGCTCTGGCCAGAGGCTTCGAGTAACAATCCAACGATAGGCCTTGGGTATACATCTTCTCGCAAGGAGTGGTGAATCCTTTGTAGGTTGTTCAAACATCTTCGGGCACTTCGGCTTATACCCAATCAACCTGAGTCCACACCTCCTTGAGATGCTTGCTTAAGATGTCAAAGTATAAGTCTCCATGACCAAGATGACTTGAACACCGCAAGTCAAAGGATCATCGCACTTAAGCTACAGTAAGAACTTCATTGACATATCTATATATAGACTACCATATTAAGTTTTACATCCAGTCACTCCAATGAACTAGTTCCCTTAACTAGCATTCATGTTTATCTCCGGACATCCCAATGTCACCAGCCAGTGAGAATCAGCTGATTAGAGAATAACCCATGCTAGTCTCAACAGAATTGACAGTGTCCGTATTTATCAATTCATCGACTAGGGACAATTTCAATACTTCACAATTGCACATGTAGAGATAATCACTAGTTGTGAGTTCATCACAAATTCTCTCATGTTGTGAATTGTATTGCGAACATTCAGTAAATGAGTTTAAGATCTCAATCAAATACACAAACATGTATACTAAAATAGTGAATATTCATTTATTAAAATAAATGATTACATTCATAAGGCGATTGCCTTAGGTACTTCTCTCACAATACTAACAAACTCCCACTTGGCCTAATGTCAATCGGTACGGTATCCAATACCACAGGCTCTAACATGACCCTCAAACTTGCTTTGAGGCAAGGCCTTAGTTAAAGGATCCGCTAAATTCCTTTCAGTGGGAATTTTCTCAATTTGTATATCATTCCTACTTATAATCCCTCTGATCAGATAATAGAGGCGAAGCACATGTTTGGATCGCTGATGAGACCTTGGTTCCTTCGCTTGTGCAATAGCTCCATTGTTGTCACAATAAACTGGTATTGCTTCATCAATGGTTGGAACCACACCAAGTTCTGAGACAAACTTCTTGATCCAGACTGCTTCCTTTGCTGCTTCCGAAGCTGCAATATATTCCGCTTCCGTGGTAGAATCAGCTACGGTGTCTTGCTTAGAACTCTTCCAACTTATTGCGCCTCCATTCAAAATAAATACGTATCCGGACTGAGATTTAGAGTCATCCTTATCTGTCTGGAAACTGGCATCTGTATACCCACGTATTATCATATCACCTTCTCCATATATTAGGAACACATCCTTAGTTCTTCTCAAGTACTTGAGGATTGTCTTGACAGTCGCCCAATGATCCATTCCTGGATCACTCTGGTATCTGCTTGTGACGCTCAGAGCATACGATACATAGGGACTAGTACATAACATAGCATACATGATAGATCCTATCGCGGATGCATAAGGAATCTTATTCATGCAAATCCTCTCATCTTCTGTGCGCGGACACAGACTTCGAAAGGTTGATCCCATTCCTGATGGGAAGGTAACCTTTCTTGGATTCTTACATGCTAAACCTTTCTAGCACTCGGTCTATATATATAGACTGCGAAAGACCAAGCAACCGTTTTGATCTATCTCTATAGGTTGCTTCTCCCAGGTCTTTCATGGAGAAAGTTTTGGACAACCAAATTTTAACTGACTGTAAGACTGATATATCATTTTCTATAAGTAATATGTCATCGACATATGACACCAGGAATACGACTGCACTCCCACTAACCTTCTTGTACACACAAGGTTCATCAGGATTTTGTGAGAAAATCAAACTCTTTGATTGTTTCATCAAAACAGATGTTCCAGCTCCTGGATGCTTGCTTTAGTCCATATATGGATCGTCGAAGCTTGCATACTTTGGTTTTATTGACCGATGTGAAACCTTCAGGTTGTATCATGTATACATCCTCAAGCAGGTTTCCATTAAGGAAAGCTGTTTTCACATCCATTTGCCATATCTCATAATCATAATGAGCTGTTATGGCCAGGAGCATCCGAATGGATTTAAGCATAGCTACTGGCGAATAGGTTTCGTCATAATCAATTCCTTGTTTCTGACGATATCCTTTTGCCACTAATCTAGCCTTAAAGGTAACAACATTACCTTGCATGTCGGTTTTCTTCTTGAAAACCCATTTGCACCCTATGGTCTTAATCCCTTAAGGTGGGTTAACCAAGTCCCATACTTGATTTTTGTACATGGAATCCATTTCCGACTTCATGGCTTCAAGCCACTTATCCCTTTCTGAATTTTCAGAACATCTTCATAACTGATAGGTTCGTCATTGATAATGAGTAACACGTCGTTCGATTCACTTATGAGAAATCCGTATCTCTCTGGAATATTGCGTGTCCTATCAGACCTATGAAAAAGTGGTGTTGTTTTAGGTTCAACTGATAGCTCATCATTATGAGTTATTGGTTGTGGGTCTAGACTAGGTGTCTCTGTAATGTCTATTTGAGTTTCTTGAACTTCTTCAAGTTCAATGCTACTCCCACTATTTTCTTGTAAAAGAAATTCTTTTTCTAGAAATACAGCATGCCTTGAAACAAACACCTTTTGTTCCAAGGGATGATAGAATTGGTAACCTTTCGTTTCCTTAGGGTATCCAATAAATAGACATTTATTAGACTTAGCATCCAATTTGTCTGATACAGTCCACTTTACATAAGCAGGACAATCCCATATCTTTAGGTGAGATAAATGAGGTTTCTTACTATTCCACGTCTCATATGGAGTAGTAGAGACTACCTTGGTCGGGACTCTGTTAGCAAGTAAACAGTTGTCTTAAGCGCATAGCCCCAAACGGATTTTGGAAGAGTTGCATGATTCATCATAGATCTAACCATGTCTATCAAGGTTCGGTTACACCTCTCAGATACACCATTATGCTGTGGTGTATATGGCGGAGTCCATTGAGACAATATCCCATTATCCCTAAGATAATCTTGAAACTCTTGACTTAAGTATTCACCACCCCGATCGGATCGAAGTATCTTAATACTTTTGCCAAGCTGTTTCTCTACTTCACTTCTGAACTCTTTGAATTTCTCAAGCTTCAGATTTGTGTTTCATTAAGAACACATACCCGAATCGTGAGTGATCATCGATAAAGGTAATGAAGTAGCTATAGCCTCCTTGTGCAAGAGTTGACATTGGTCCACATACATCAGTATGTATTAGACCAAGCAATTCTCCCACTGGTTTACCTTTTTCGGAAAAGGGTAATTTGGTCATCTTGCCTTTTAAGCATGATTTGCATGTATCAAATGAACCAGGTTCAAATGATTCTAGAATTCCATATCGGTGTAATTTGGTCATGCGTTTCTAGCTTACATGGCCAAGACGACAATGCCACGTATAGGAGTCTATTTGATTATCTATTCGAGCACGTTTGTTGCTAACTTCGATATTGAAAACGTCACCGGATAAATCTAACGTGTAGATACCATTGCATAAAGTTCCGGTCCCATAAAGAACACCATTTAAAGTTATGTAACTGCAATTGCTACTAAAGTTAAATGGTAACCCTTTTCATTCAAGCATGAAATAGATACAATGTTCTTTATTAACGAAGGAACAAAATAACAATTATCCAATTCTATAACAAGTCCAGTAGGGAGCTTTAGCAAATATGTTTCGATGGCAATAGCAGCAATCTTTGCTCCATTTCCAACTCGCAAATTCGCTTCTCCTTGACGAGTCTTCTTCTATTCCTTAGCCCATGTATGTCATTACATATATGTGAGCTACACCCAGTATCAAGTACCCAGGTGTACGAGCAAATAGAGTGACATTCAATAACGAAGATGCCTGAAGAGGATGGGGCATCGGATCCTTCTTCTTCAAGGACTCAAGATAAACCTTGCAGTTTCTTCACCAGTGGCCCTCCTTGCCGCAGTGATGGCAAGTGCCTTTTGGTGCTTTTCAATCCTTTTGGCCTTAGTTAACTTATTGGTGTCCAAAATGGAACGCAAATTAGAGAAGACATGATCAGGGTGATTATCCTAGAAATACAAATTGAGGTTATGTGATGAGAATGATAAAGAATGCATCAATATACATTAATTAAATCCTATTTATTTTGAATTGAATAACCCTTTTTATCAATTCGGGAGATCGTAGGAACATCTCCAAATAGGTTGATATCCAACCATAGATAAGAACAACCATGGCTGGAGTCCATCAAGTTATTCTTAGCTATAAAGGTAGGTAATTATACCGATTACATATTACACATATGTAACTATCAATTATGCTATCAACTAATTGAATGTTTGCATATATCATTGGGATTGTTAACTCATTAACAAGTATGCAACAATATACATAGCACCCAACTGCACCTCTCTTTACATCGACCTTGGCTGTGGCACAACAAATCGATGCTCCAAGCTTAAGGTTGACCCATTAATCAAGAAATAGTTTTAATATGGTTGGAGCTCATTCAACCGTTTAGTCAGGCTTGGATGTGTCAACAACCAAACTAAGGATTGACCTCTGACTCCAACTATATTAATCATAAACTAATTCCATGGTTTGAACATGTTGAGGTTCAAGCCGGGCATGGATGTGTCCATCAACCCAAACGAGAAACAAAACTCCGGTTCTAACCATATTAATGGAAGGTGTTGGCCTTAATATTTTGTAAGGGGTTTTGGGTCTCATCTTTTTCTTTTAAGACATTCATGACATATAATTATGTCATGTACTAACGATTTCCTTAATAAAGTATGTATGTGACTTAATTTATCAAATCTCATTAATTGAATTAGGAACCGGATTTCCTAATTCAAATTTCATACTTTATTCAAGGAATTGTTTTGGAAACAATTTCCTAAATTATTATAATCAATTTCGGAAATAATATTTTAAGACTTTGATTTCTCTAAATCAAATCTTATTAAATTAAGAGACAGATTCCCTAATTAACCACATATTATTTTCATGAAAATCTTATTTAAATCAGGAAATATACTCTATAGGAAACAATTTTCTAATTAATTTGGAGGACAATAATATGTAAGAGCATCATCCATAAATCAAATAAGGAAATTATCGTTTGAGAATCACCTCAAAATTTCAAGATTTGATCACATATTTATTTATGGAAAATTAATATCAATAACTTAATTGGACGGCTCCCGAGGCTCAATCCAAATAAGAATTTATTGATAATATAATTTGGACGGCTCCCCGAGGCTCAATCCAAATTAAACATTTGACAGTTTAAATTCAATTTAGGAAATTTAATTATAACAACTAACTTTAATTGGAGGCTCCCCGAGGCTCAATCCAAAATAAAAATTTTGTAAATAATTTAATTTCCAATTATGAATTTAAATGCCATTAATATTCCCAAAACTTGTCAAACATTTTTGAAAGAAAGTGCCCAAAATTGGCGAGCTTTCCATAAATGGAAAGTTCCAAAATAAAAGGTTTTCAGAATAATTGTAAGTTTCTGGTAACAAGAAAACTTACGTTTTTCCAAAATTGGAAAATTTCCAAAATAGGAAATTTCTAAATTGGAAAGTTCAAAAAATGGGAAAGTTTTCACAATATCATAAAATTTCAGAAACAGGGATATTTCAAAAGTTGCAAAATTTCATGAGGATTTCCAAACTTTGAAATTCTAAATCAAAATTTATCATAATTGAAAATTTCCAAAATGAGATCATGACAAAGTTTTTCGCAAAACAATTATATGATTATGTCGAACACTAACCAGCTCTGATACCACTATGGGACCAGGTGCATGTGACATGGATGCGGGTTCGTAATTTAAAAATTAATTACGTGCAGCGGAAGGTTTAGGCATAAATAATTTCTCAAATTATTTAACCACACATCTAAGCAAGCAACTTATCTTGTGTAGACATGATCATATATTTAAAATTTTGTAGAAACGTAAACTAATTACGTATTACCTCACGTAACTCGAAGGAAGGGACGAGATCCAACCGTAAGCGTCCCTCGGAAGCTCCGCCTCTATTCGCGTCCACGCCGAGTATCTTCGGGATGACTTCGCAAAGCCACGAGTTTCGTGTTCTCGAGAACTACTAGATTCTCCGAGAACGCGACAAGAAAACCAAGAGAGAAGTAATCACATCGG